>BGPT01001341.1:315505-325647 GCA_003297045.1 Symbiodinium sp. clade C Y103
AAGCTTGTGCGACCTTATTGTGGCTCTTCTGAATTTTTGCGGGGCACAACAAAAAACAACGGAATTTGATGTGATACCAATATATATATATATATATATGAAGTCCCTGTGACACTGTGAAGCCCCTCCATTTCTCATGGCAAACCTGGTATTCAAACGAAAACAACCCCATATGTCCCACTTAAATCCCAGCTCTAAGAAAAAAAGAAACATTACAAAACAATACAAAACATCATTAAGTCCGAAATCCACCCATTTTTTCCGGGTAAAAAAAGGGCACCACCCCCGGCCCCCGATTGGATCACCTCTTCCTCAGCTCCATCGCCAGCTCTTCCCCCTGCAGCGACTTCACCGTGAAGCCGTTCACGGCACAGAGCTGGTCCCCAGGCAGCACGCCCTGCGCTTCCACCTTGGAGGTGGTGGAGCAGGGACGGAACTTGGCCCAGAGGAAGCTGTTGAACCCTCTGGAAGCTAGAACAAATGATCCAAGAATGGTCAAGAAATTGATTTGAAAAAAAAACTAGAATCATGGGGAAAGATGGGAAAAGGAGTTGAAACCTCAGGGCTTCACCTACAAGAAGAGGGAGTTCAGGAGCTACAACTGGGAATTGATAGCGTTGAGATATGTAAAATGGATTTCACTAATAGAAAAAGGATATCATTCAATTCAACCAGAACAGCCAGCAAAAGCACTTAGAGGAGCAGTTTTCATGGAAACCGCAGTTGCTGCCAATTTCAAAATTCAGCGACCTCCCAAACCGCTTGAAATTCGCATCGAAGGCATTGTATTCTTCAAGAGATCATGCGGAATCCGATCAACATTTCCCAGAAAATAGAGTGGGCTATCTCCAAATGTTATGGATTATCACAATCTTCCCTTCCAAATCGCTATCTGTTTGAGTATATTTAGATATATTTAGTAGATGCATAACGCATTTTCAGACACATCTACAGGTCAGTAGACTTCCACCAGTTGCGAAACCTCCTTAGCCAAAGGCAGACCTTGAGCCATCTTCATGGCGACAACTTCGCCCCTGGGGACACCGGCCAAACTGCCAGGTACCACTGCGGCCACAAAAACGGGGTTCGGTGGCCAATTGTCCGGAATCAGGCCTTGGTTGAACCACAGATACCACGGATTAAGTATAGGTAAAGATGGGGTACCCTCTGGTAAACTAACATAACTATGGAAAATCACCATTTTTAATGGGAAAATCCACTATTTCTATGGCCATTTTCAATAGCTATGTTAAACTACCAGAGGGTAGGTCGTTAACACCACAGGATATCAAAGGTCCAGGTCCCAGCACCAGCTCCAACTCTAGGGCACCAAGCCGATGACGCGGGTATGCAGCGTCACCTCCACCTGGAACCGAGGGCTACATCGGATCATCCCCGGCCAGTTATATGGTATTTCAATTGGATCTTGAAGCCCATCTAGTACGATGCTGCTTGACAAACTGCCGTTTTTGGCGAAGTCCCCAACTCTTTGTCAGTCAACAACTCATTTCTGATGATGAAGTCCCCATGTTTCTGTGGTCAAATCCCCCGTTTGTTGTGGAAAACCCCCCTGCAGCCACGGTGCCGGCCTCGAAGCGTAGGATCTCTGGGGCCGGCGACGTAGAACTGGAGTCATGTCATGGCATGCCGTGCGTGGAAAAAAACGCTGGGATGCAATGTGTCATGTCATGAAATTGCTATGACAATCTATGATTATCCAAATGTTATCCAAATTCGTAATATGTCTTTTTCAATACATTTGGATGAAATTTTATCTGCTAATCCATGATATTCTACAGATTTTGTGAGTGAGATTGGCTTCGCCCAGCGCCTGGGCTTCCGAAAGCGGAGGCACAGCGGTCGCCGCTGCAGCAAAGTCACCAGCTCCTCCCGCGTCAGTGGGTCCACGTTGATGCCATTGGCAGACAACAGGACGCTACCAACTGCCACCTGGGACTCAACAGTTCAACGAGAACAGGTGGGAAGGGAGGAAGTTGCCGAGTTCGTCACATGGTTCCACTAAACATCTTTCTAGTGGCAAAGGCTCAGAATGGTTGATGGGTAAGTGTCATAAATGGGTTGAGCTTGTCGAATTGCCGAAGATTGAAATGTGCACTGTGAACCAGGTTGCTTTCCAGCAGGCAGAAGTAGAGTAGATTCGTTGGGAGCTTCAGGTCCCTGCGAGGTGACCAAGACACCACCATCACCACCACCACCACCACCACCACCAGCATCATCATCATCATCATCATCATCATCATCATCATCCTCATCCTCATCAGCATCATCATAATCATCATCATCATCGTCATCGTCATCGTCATCGTCATCATCATCATCATCATCATCATCATCATCATCATCATCATCATCATCATCAAGGCCTTTTGTTTTGTTGGGGTACCTGGATTGGGTTGGCTTAGACTATGTCTACCTGGCATATCTCACAAAACATGTGATGATCTATTTTCTATGAATTTGCTTTCCATAAGATTATCAATAAGATTATCCAGGTATGTTCAAATGGGGGTTTCCAATCCATGGGGGTACCCAAATAGCTGGATGGTTTATTTCATGGAAAATCCCCATCTATAAATGGATGATTTGGGGGTACCCCAATGACTTAGGAAACCTCCAAATAGCAATCACCAAAAAACCACGGAAGCCGCTCCCGGGGATCCAACGCTGTGAATTGCCAGCGGCGCTTCCGGATGAATGGACTCGACTGTCATCGGCCTGGCGAAGTGCGGGAGGTCGGGTCAAGTGATCTGAGCATGAGCACCCAAATATAGAGATATACAAGATATGTACAGATATATATATATATATATATGATTCAATAATTACTAATACACTAAATAAACATAGCAATACTAGTAATATTTATGGTGATAATAGTAATAATAAGAACAATAAGAATAATGACAATAACCATAATAACAATAAGAAGAAAAGTATAAATATTGTGCATATAGATTATATTATGATATACATATATGATGTAGATATGTATTATATATATATATATACCAGACCACCAACCAGTAAGGGTCGTGAGTGGATTCTATCCCTGCCTTCCTGGTGACAGAACCAGTCCCACTGGACCGGCCGCATTGACCGTCACCTGGCGGCTGGGGATAGGGACTCCCAAGATACGGCCACCAAATCATCGGAAAATGAGGTTTGCCAGGTTTTTGTCGTCATTTTCAGACGAAGCCAGTCTGTTGAAGTGCTGACTTCAAAATCTTCAAATAAGAGGGAAAGATGAAGTAGCAATGAAGAGTAGGAAGAGTACGAAGCAATCAGTACGAACAAAACGCCTGGTACTGCCTTGGAAGTGCCAGCACGTTGCCATCAACTAGAGGATTTTGGACATCCCCGCGCATTTTCCACATCCCTAGTTTGGATTTGCGCCACACTAAGGCCCCAAGAAAATTGAACTGCAGGTGGCTTGACCTGACGGGTAATGACTGATCACAACCCCTTCTGAACTAGCTATTGGGGTTCGCAAAATAACAAATGAGTCAAATGAGTGAGGAATTCATAGGAATTCTACATTCGCAAACCCATGAACATCATGAACTCTTAGATAAACGTGAACATATGTGAACATGGTTCAACAAACATCTCTGGTGGTGGATATCTTAGATCCCCTTCTCTAAATCTTGCACCGCTGACCTCAAACTCCAGGCGTTTCGTGAAGAGGGACGACGACATCGTGACAGCTCAGGGCTTCCCGTCCATGGCATCACTGGTTTAGCCACCTGGGTCCATAAAAATGGGGATACAGGAGGGATTCAATGGTTACATAGGTGATTTAGTCTATTAAACTCAACTGAAATACAATATTTTTGGAATATATGTCTGTGAACTGTCTGCAATTTTGTGAAGTCGTTGTGTTGTGGGATTGGTGTCTTGCTCCAAACGGTTGGCGGTGAAAATCCAGCCATAGTGGGATTCTTGGCATTTCTCCCAGAGGGTTTCGGCAAACAAAGCTGCTAGCTACAGGTAAGCAGAGATAGTGAGTTTGTTTGGCAACTGAACGGCAAACACCGAAATGAAATGGTTGCATCAAGATTCATGAAGTTTAATGGTGAAAAAAAGTTTGAAACCACATCTGGGTTTGTCCCCAAAATTGGGTACTCTTAACATTCAACAGTTCATCATGTTCATCACTTTCCCCATAAAAATCGGCATTTTCAGGTGTACCATGGTGTACCTCATTTGTCGAATAAACCCATCTAACTTCCACATACTTAGACCCATGGCTTCATTGCTTCCAGCTGCACAATTGCCTTTTGTCCTCCAAACTGTGCACGGTTCGAGTCTGTGAACCCATCAAATTGCTGATGGTCAACTGTCGATAGGCGCTGTCCGCAAGAGTTGAAAGCTAAAACATTCGCACCAGGCATGGCCCAACGGTGGCAGCATGCGTATGTTACAAGTTGTGGTGCTGCTCAGAGGCACAGCTCTCTTTCAACATTTCAGCTGGAGTCCGAAGGTAGCAACAGAGCGGACTGTTCAACAAGTTCAGAGATCGGAAAAAAATGAAGCCCACAAGGCACGCATCCAGTGTAAGTCTTATACTGTCCGACTCAATGACGGGTGCTACGTCTAGCCATTCCATGAGCTGCTCCGAATCGCACCAGTTGTACGCATGTTCTACGACCAATTGGTGCCCTCAATGCTCTTGTTGACCCTGGTCCAGAGTCTCCAACAATAATTTGGGAAGGCCTATTCTATGGCCCAGTCATTCCATGTCTTCTTTTTCCTTCAGTTATAGATATCTATAGATCATCAAGTGATTTTTTCTAAGCAATTTTCTAACCAATTCTTGGATCTCAGGGGATTCACCAGAAGGGTTCAGATTCCACCGATGAAGCGGGCGAGTTTGGCTTTGGCGCCGAAGATCATGTTGAAGTCTTCCTGACCGAGCCAAAGGATGTGATTTCAATGACAGAAGGACAGGACACAAAAGGGCGAGAACTTCTGTGAGAAAGGTTCTGAAGCGTGTGTGTGTGTATGTGTGTGTGTGCACATGTATATATATATATACATACATACTATATATATATATATACATACATTCATATTTTTGTATATTCATAGTTGTTAAATATATATATATATACTGTACATATATCATGTATTTGATACATATCCCCAGACAATGCCATTTCCACAATGGTCCAAACACCTTCTTGTTTTGGGGTAAACGTCCTCCCACTTTAAGTTGACAAGGAATCCTATCCTCATTGGCACCAAAAAATCTCCAGCCTCAAACTCCAAGTCACCTGAACCCCAAGTTAAATGCTACCGCTTTGCTCGCAGGAAAACCGCCTTCCAGACCCATTCCTTGGATTTTCAGCAGTGCGCTTCCCACTTTAAAAAATGTTTAAAACAATTAGGGACTAAAAAAATCCAGTAAATATAGTATAGTGAATGTTGATGTGTCCACCAACATCCCTCGTACCCACCATCCATCCCCATTCCCATCTATCACCTGGTCCAGCTCTTTCTGCAGCTCCAAGACCACCTGCGTCTCGTCGCGGCGTTGCGCGCTCTTCTTCTCGCGGATGATTTCGAACTCCTCGAGCAACGTTCAAACAACGGGATGGCACTGGTGATGGGGGGGCTGGTGGTTGAAGGGTTGGGGTCTAACCCCCTTGCATTTTCAAGCAGTTTGGGGTCTACATCCTGTGTTTTCCATGACAATGATCCTCTTGATGTTTTTGTTTGATTGTGAATACGGCATTGTGGCTTTGTTGGGGGGGATGGTGGATGAAATGAGGCGATGTCCAACTCTGGTGTTTCTTTTTTTTGAAGGTTGATGTGTGGGATGATTTTGGGAAGAGGTTGATGGTGGGTTGGCTGCAGCAGTTGAATAGGGAGGACTAGCGTTGTGGGGTCCAGAGGATGATTTTGATGAGGGTTGAGTGGGGTTTGATGAAGGTTTCTTCAAGAGTTGATCAGTATTTTGGGAGTGTTCTTGACGGGGGTTGACAGGAGTTGCGTGTGAAGAAAAAACAAACGATGTTTTTGGGGATCCTTTGGCGTTATCCCTTTGCCACATAAATCACTCTTCAGTAATCAAACATGTCAATGGAAAAGAATCCATTTCTAGATGAATTTTGAAATAAAAACTCCTATTTATATGGGAATTTCCAGCCAGCCATGTTTGATGACCGGAGGATAATCCAGTCACAGGATTCATATCACCTCCTCTGAAGCTGCACAGGAGATTTTCAGGATGCCAAATGAAGTCTAGATATCCATGTCCAAAGGGTCCAAACCTTAATCTGTCCAAATATGTTGGTTTGTCCCACAAAGTATGGGAAAACCCCCAAATCCAGTGGTTTACAACTTCATTTTCCTAGCTGAAATCGTAAAAACATGTAAAAACATGGTAGATATTGGGACAACTTCCTCATTTCTGGACAACTCGACGAACTGAATAATGATTATTCATTGCTTAGATCTCTATTGGTGATGATTAATTCCCCAATTGGGGGGTTCCATAAATGGAGGTACCAAAAAATGGATGGTTTATAATGGAAAATCCATCTATAAATGGATGATTTAGGGGTATCCCTGTTTTAGGAAACCTCCAATTATAAGAGGATGATCCCATATATCAAACATGGATGACTATTGGTTAAATTCTTCGATCAAATCCAGGGACCGTCCCTCAGGGAAAACAACCCATGTTTTAAGCATGTCACGTATAGGAATTTCTTAAGTCATAGGAGATCCCCATGTCACCCTGGCTGTTTCAATACCATAGTTTGGTCGAATGTGTGATTTGGATGATTTGGGGGTACTGCCATGATTTAAAAAAAAAACATTGCAAACCTCCAGATGCATCGAAATGCTATTTCGATACTTTCTTAGTTTCACCTACCATTTGGGGATCCTGTTTCGCCCATCTTCCAACAGCAACGGTCGATCCCTGCGAGAAACACAGCGGTCGCTCCTGATTCAGACGATCGAAGGCGCCCGCAATGCGCGAGGCGCGGTCCAAGTGTTGCTTTGCTTCTGGGATCTCACCCGCCTCATGGTGCGGCGGCGTGGCGCTGCGGGCTGTGGAAGCTTGGGTGCGAAATGGTTTAAACATCCAAAATGTTGATTTAAGCAATGATGAATAAGTTGGTTTTCAATTTGGCTAACTTACGATCGTATAGATTTATGGTAGATATCTCGACCATGTTCATAGGGGTCACAAACATCACAGGGGTCACAGCCTACGCCCGGGAGCGCCTCCATCAAGACAAAGGCTTTGCGCGTGAGTTCCTCCTTGGATGAGGAGATGCTTCGTAACATCATGTGAATGACTAGTCAATCCATGTAATTATCTATGTTACTCCCAATAAAATCCTACTAAAATGTTGCAAATACAATACCACCATGAGGTTTCATCATCACCACCATCCTCATCAACGAGTTGATTTGGGATCAATCCAGTATAGAATGAAAAATCACCACAGTTCCGATGAAAAGGCAACACACAAGTAGATGATATGCACTAAAATGACGGAGGGTTATGGTCTTGGCTTTTGCTACTTTGTATTGAATCTGCCCAACCAAAGAAGAGGTCAGAATGAGTTTTTGGAAAATCACCATGTTCAATGGTTGAACCAGGAAACCCCCATTTTTTTGATGAGCCAACCATTGGAAGAGGACATCTTCGAAACCAAGGTGCAATGAGATCCGCCCGTTCGACCGCCGTCATCTCCAGTAAGTCCTTCAAAAAGTCCTGGCGATGGCGAAACACCATATGGCGGAACACCATATATGTATAATCTGGTAAAAGCAACATTTCGATGCATCTCGAGGTTTCCTAAAATGGGTGTACCATGGCGTACCCCCAAATCATCCCAGTCATTAAACCATTTCAGTATTGAAACAACCATGGGCGACTTGGGGATCCCCCATTGCAAAAAACTCCATTGACTATAGACACATCTCCCATAAACCATATTTAATCTAGTTATGTTCACCAACTTAGCTATCAAAAATCAGCCAAATCAGCCATAAACTCCATGAAATGCCCATTTTTCTTGCTTAAATAGCAATTGTCCTATGGTTTTCGTACGGTTTTCCTGGTCTTATCCTGGCGACCAAGTCGTCCCAACCTCGTCCATGTCGGGCGCCTCCGCCGCCACCTTGTGAGGTTTCTTGATGGATTCCAGGGTGTAACCCGGAAATACTGATTTAGTTGATGCTTGATATATGATTCAAAATGATGTCCTCATAATTGGGGAATTCACCATCAACAGTGAAATTTGTTTTTTTGAATAATGTATCTGGGTTTTATCTAAAACAAGACGGAAAAGGTCACCGTATGGAACCTTCCCCCCCAAAAAAAAAAGAAAAAATAGAGGTGCACCGAGTTGAAGATGATTTTCCTGCTAGACTCGCACCATGGCTCCAGCAGGCATCTTCCAGGCCTCGCTGATGAGTTCCTTTGGATCTTTGACGTTTTCTCTTTTGCGCACCGTGATTTTCTCCTGTGCCAAACATGGAGGTGGCTTCAATCTCAAGTGAAATGCTATAGGAAACCATGCCTTTAAACATCAAGAAACTGGCACGTTCCGGCAATTTCTTGAACGAAATCTGCAACAGACTGAAGTTAGACAAAAGAATGAGTTTCAAGCTTTCCAAGTCCTTTCCCCGCCAATTTTTCCGGTTGGACAATCTGTGGCTCCTCCTGACCCGATCCGGTCGTGATGGTGGGCTTATTGAGATCCTCCTTGACCTGACGCCGGCTCTCTGTGGATTGTTGATGCGTATCTACTGTTATCATGGAGCCATAGGATGCATAATGTCATATGTATATATGAGCCCGGTCCCCGGACCCCCCCCCCCCCCCCCCCCTCCCCCCCCAATGGTATGGTCCCCCNAAACATATTTGCATATATCATACGTAGATATGTTTTTATATATACATCATACCTATATACATCATACATATATATATATGCCACATATTTACATATATAGATATATATATATCATACATGTACTTACATACATATCATACATAAATGTATATATACATATTCTATATAGATACATATTTAGCTTCATATAGGAACTTTTNACTTACATACATATCATACATAAATGTATATATACATATTCTATATAGATACATATTTAGCTTCATATAGGAACTTTTATATATAATGTATACATATTAAATACAAATATATAAACATAAACACACATATATATATATATACACTTGCAAATAAACATATGTATATATTTACACTACACTACTTCATATACATATCTTACATCTATAGAGTTATTCATATATAAATATCATGCATATGAATTTGCATATTGTTTAGATATATATATATATATATTCATACACACATATATATATATATACACATATATCAACATATACGCATCTATGAACATATAAAAACATGCATTTAAAACATGGTAGTGCATACACTGCTTCATCACTACNNCCCTGAATGCTCTCTATCTTCTCTATAAACTGGACATCAACCACTTACAGTTCCACAAACACTGCCCATGCAGGGCTGTTGTTGCTGGGACCCCCCCCCGTATGAGGGAACTTTAGGTCCTATGTGTCGAATCACGGTGCTGAGCTCCTTAGGGAAATAAGTGCGCAACCTAAAAAATAAAAAAAATTAAATTCCTTGGGTTTTTGCAACTTTTCTCCAAAATCTCAATTTTCCCTAGGGAATAATAAAAAAAATAAAAAATCCAAAGCTCCAAGAAGAAAATCTCAAAAAACCCTTGGAAATAATTAAAAAAACTAAAAAATCCAAAGCTCCAAGAAGAAAATCTCAACAAACCCTAGGAAATAATTAAAAAAATTAAAAAAATTAAAAAAAAAACATGGGTTTTTCAACTTTTTCAATTTTTGAACTTTTTAATTTATTATAAACAATCCCGTAGCCAGAAGTTGGAATCTATTGTTTTTTTAATTTTTTTAATTTTTTTAATTTTTCTAATTTTTTTANCAACCTCGTCACAGGACCCTGTCTAGCTGTATATTTCTACCCAAAACCTGTTTATGTGCTTCATATAGCATACCTCACACATGGTTTACCACTCATTGTTTGCAGATTACATACTCAAAGCGTACCTACACATAC
>BGPT01001342.1:2231-15938 GCA_003297045.1 Symbiodinium sp. clade C Y103
CAAAACCAAAGAATTCATCAGTTGGCTCTCGCACGGACCTTTTGAATGCAGTCGCAATGCGGGCCCACGGACACTTGAGTGCCCACGGCCGCCAAAAAAGCTGCACACTCAACTTTCCATTTTGGATGGAAGTCTAGCAGACTTGCTTCGTTTTTGAAGTTGTCAACTTGGAAAATGGAGGAAGTCTCGCAGAATTGCTTGGTTTCGGAATGTTACACTACACTACACTACACTACACTACACTACAGTACACTACAGTCAACTACATTACACTACAGTCAACTACAACTACAACTACAACCACAACAGCCACAGCTACAACCACAACAACCATTACAACTACAACCNACAGCCACAACAAACACTACAACTACAACTACAACTACCAGCACAACTACAACCACAACAACCACTACAACTACAAGTACTACAATTACAACTACAACAACTACAACTTCAACCACATGACAACTACAACCACAACAATCACTACAACTACAACTGCAACAACTACCTTGGAAAATGGAGGAAGTCTCGCAGAATTGCTTCGTTTCGGAACGTTACACTACACTACACTACACTGCACTGCACTGCACTGCACTGCACTACACTACTCTACACCACACTGCACTACACTACACTACACTAACTACAACTACAACTGCAACCACAGCTACAACCAGAACTACAAATACAATTACACCTACCACTACCACTACAANACTACAACTGCAACCACAGCTACAACCAGAACTACAAATACAATTACACCTACCACTACCACTACAACTACAACTACGAACTACAAACTACTCCACACTACACTGCACTACACTGCACTACACTGCAACCTTAACCGCAACTACAACTACCACTGCAACTACAACTACAACCACAACGACCACAACGACCACAACAACNACACTGCACTACACTGCACTACACTGCAACCTTAACCGCAACTACAACTACCACTGCAACTACAACTACAACCACAACGACCACAACGACCACAACAACCACTACAACTACAACCACAACTACAACTACAACTACAAACTACCACTACCACTACAACTACAACCACAACAAACACTACAACTACAAGTACGAGTACAAGTACAACTACAACAACTACAGCTACAACAACTACAACTTCAACTACATGATAACTACAACCACAACAACCACTACAACTACAACTGCAACAACTACAGCTACAAGAACTAGAACTTCAACTACATGACAACCGCAACCACAACAACCACAACAACCACTACAACTACAACTACAACTACAACTACAACNCAACTACAGCTACAAGAACTAGAACTTCAACTACATGACAACCGCAACCACAACAACCACAACAACCACTACAACTACAACTACAACTACAACTACAACAGCCACACTGCACTGCACTGCACTACAACCACAACTACCAGTACCACTACAACTGCAATTGCAGTACNACTACAACTACAACTACAACTACAACTACAACAGCCACACTGCACTGCACTGCACTACAACCACAACTACCAGTACCACTACAACTGCAATTGCAGTACAGCTACGATTACAGTACAACTACAACCACAACTACAACTACAACCACAACTACAATTATACTACATTACAACTACACTGCGCTGCCTCCAACCACTTGTCGGTCCGTCAGTGGGTTCGCTTTGCCATCCCTGATTCACAACAACCAACCTTTCCTATAGGCTTGCTATCTTTGAAACTTCCGCCACCGCCTTGTGCGGTACTGGTATACAGTAATTTNCTTTGCCATCCCTGATTCACAACAACCAACCTTTCCTATAGGCTTGCTATCTTTGAAACTTCCGCCACCGCCTTGTGCGGTACTGGTATACAGTAATTTCTCAATTGAGGCTTCAAACCTCAATCTGGATAAGACCAAGTTGTTCCTGAGTTCCTCTTCGCTTGGAAAGGAATGATGAGCAGAGCTGAAAAGGCTTCCAAATGGTTCCATCTAATGTGGCGAACCATTTATATTTTAAAGTACCCTCCTTTGAAGGAACTCTCAAATGGAAAGACATGAGATTGATTCAAAACTACCTCAAATGTGGCGTCTTTTGATCGAATGCGTAGCAAGGGTTCCCGTTTCACTCTGGGGGTCTGGGGGTTGAGGGTGTGTTCGCTCGACTTTGCGTTTACGTCCGCAACCGTTCGCTGCCGTTCGCAACCGTCTGCAACTGTTCGCGGTAGGTCGCTATGGCCCTCGCAATGGCGTTAGCTGCAAAAGTGGTCATTTTTGGAGGTGTCAAACGTGTCGAAACATCGTTTCATGTGGCAGGCGTGGCACTTTGTGACATCCAAACGTGTTTCAGTCATAACGCGTCGAAAATCGTTTTGTGTGGCAGGCGCAATACTTTTGGAACGTTTTCGCAAGATGAGTTTCATTTTTCGTGACACGCGCAACACTTTGGACACCTCCATCGTCGTTTTACGTGGCAGGCACAGCGCTTTTTCATGTGTCGTGTTACGTGTTTTTTGCGAATCGCAGTGGCCGGGCTGCGTCCAGGGGTGAAAACGTGCAAATTTCGTTGCAGGCGTGGGGTTTTCTGACAGGTGATGAAAACTGACAAAAGCCTCGCACGAAATGCTATGCTTTTTTTGGGAGCTTTCAAAAGGCGTTACATCGTTTTACGTGGCAGGTGTGGCACGTCGTGACACTCCAACATCTGAGATGTGATGAAAATTGACGGACGCCTCGTACGAAATGCTCGTTTTCAGCTCCCAAGATGTCTTGTCTCGATTCTCTGGTTTTCTTGTGGCGTCGCCGTGCCTGTGGGGAAAGCTTCAAAACCTCACATTTTTGGAGGTTTCCAAAGAGGTTGTAACGTCGTTTCGTATGGCAAGCATGGCATTTTGTGACATTCTAATGTGTTAGAAAAGTGTCGAAAGTCGTTCTGTGTGACAGGCGCAATACTTTTGCGTCGTTTTCAGACGATGCGTTGCGTCGTTTTCAGAAGATGAGTTGTCTTTTTCGTGGCAGGCGCAGCAGTTTGGAGACTTCCATATTATATAATTTTGTGGTGCAGGCGCAATACTTTCAACGTGTCGTGTTGCTTGTTTTTTTTTTTGCGAATCGCATTGTCAGGGCTGCGTCAAGTGGTGACAATGTGCAAATCGCGTGGCAGGCGTGGGGCATCGTGACAATGTGATTTGCGTGGCAGGCGCAGCATTTGGTGAAGATCCGTCGTGTGTGAAATGTGATTTTGCGTGGTGGGCGCAGAATTTGGTGGAGGTGCAACTCACCATTGTAAGCTTGACCTTCTCCACTCTGTCTTCCACACTTTCAAACTCCGCACTCCACACTCCACACTCTCCAATCCCCACTTCACACTTCAGACTCCACACTTTACACTCCACCCCTTACACTCTACTCTCCACTCTCCACACTCTACACTCCACACTTTACACTCCACTCTCCCCACTCCGCACTCTAGACTCCACGCTCTACAATCCCCACTCCACACTTTACACTCCACACTCTACACTTTACACTCCACACTCTACACTTTGCACTCCACACTTTACACTCCACACTCTACACTTTGCACTCCACACTTTACACTCCACACTTTACACTCCAGTCTCCACACTCCACTGTCCACTCTCCACACACTACGCTCCACACTTTACACTTTACACTTCACACTTTTCACTCTATACTCCACACTCCACACTTTACACTCCACACTCCACATTTCACACTCAACACTCCACACTTCACTTCACACTCCACACTCCACGCTCCACACTTCACACTTCACATTCCACAACCCCCCCAACCCACACTCTACAGTCTACAATGGTAGGGACACAGGGGACGAATGTACAAGACTGTTGCAATAGTTTGTCCTGCGCAAGTGTTTAACGTGACTGCATTGGGGTTCGTGGGCTGCAGCTTGTTTCCGATTCACTAGCTATTTGTGGGTAGCAATTTGGTACCCCATTTTAGTCCACTACAGGGCGGTACCCCTCAGTTATCCCCCATTTACTAGTTCTATATAACCCCCAAAACCCCACACGTTATTGGAGTGAACTAAACCAACTTAGCTAACATCAACTAGCAATAAATCACACGTTTTCTGGGTTCAATCCCCATCTTTGCTGGTGAAAGCAGCACTTTCCCACTAGGAATGATGTTGGAGATGGACAACTCCGAGCTATTGATCCTCCTCGACAATGAGCACCAGCTGAAGGCAAAGGCCAGGAAAGGGGCATGTAAAAGGGGAATACGGGAAAATGCACGGCAAATGGACTTTTCATGTGTAAGTACCACATAAATATGGAATGGGGAAGAATCATGGAAGTAAATAAGGGGCTTTCCAGCTAGCCACGGTTGATTGCAAGAGGGTACACAGGTGAAACTAGGACTGGAACACCTCCAAAATAATGTGGAAGACAAGGGAATTCATAGGTAGGAAGACAAACTTGAGCAAACCTCTCCCACCGATCTATTTCACCTGAATTTTGTTGAAATCACGTGATGGATTTTCAGGGTGTCCTTTGAGCAGGGGTTGTTGATACATGTCCCATTTGGGAGGTTCTCAACGTAACTCCCGGATCTTATGCTTAAATAAGGCATGCATCACCACCCTGTCATAATTTGGCAAAATTACATCCCAGAATTGGATGGTGGGAAAGCCTGCAGGAAACCCTAAAAGAGTTGGATGGTTTCTGGTTGATGTTTTCCCTTAAAATGCATTGAATCCATTGAATCCTGAATATTGGCTGGTTTCCCCATCATAATCCCGTTGATATCCCATTTTCATCCACATATCAAACATTAGAATCACATTTTCTTACTGATGTGACAAGTTGACAGTCGTCACTGTGAGGTGGATGAGGCCATGCGGATTCTGGAGCAGGCAAAGTCGTGGGGATTTCAGGTTTTCTTTTCGGTTCGGATTGCGGCCTGGCCTTGAAGGCCAAGTTTTTTCCCCAAGCAGTGTGTCCACACTGAGGGGTTCTTACGGTAGGAGTAAAGGCCTGGCTCGGTCGAGGTGCGCGCCATTTTTCCTGTAAATTTCCGCATAATGTGTTTCATCGTTTCGTTTCGACTGCGCAGGCTCGCACAAAGTTTGCGTCCCATTTCGGGGCCCGGATTCGGCCGTGCATATTTCCTGTAAATTCTCGTATAAAAGTTCCCGTCTGAGATGTCCATGGGTGTTTCGACTGCGCAGGCTCGCGCGGATTTGCGCCGCGACGGTGGTCATGTCCAAAGGTGTTGTTTTACCAGCTTGCCGTGCTCGTTTTTTGAGCAAAGTCGATTTCGCGTGGCAGGCGTGGGACATCCGGGACATTTGGAGGGCAGGCGCAGGACAAATGGCACTTTTCAAAAAGTGTGGCAGGCGTGAGACATTCTGCACGTTGCTAAAACGTTGGCAGGCGTGGCTCAAAACGAGAGGTGCTTTCGGAGCTCATTTTTCGTGGCAGGCGCAGTATTTGGTGAACTTGGACGACGTTTTTAAGGGGTCGAAAGTCGCGATTCGTGAAACTGTCGTCGATTTCGATTTTGGACATGATGAGATTCGCGTGGCATGCGCAGGACTTCGATGACCTCGGGCTCATTTTTCGTGGCAGGTGCAGGACTTCGTGGACCTCGAAAAAAAAGTGGCTGAGACCTAGGCAAAACGTCCTTTTTGACATTTTCAATTTTCAATGTTCCTTTTTCGTGGTGCGCGCAATATTTTATGAACATCTGACATGTGCTCGCGCGACCCTCTCGTCACTTTGCGCGCATCGGATCGCTCTCGCTGTGGCGCGGTGCGAATTTTGCAACTTCAGATGCAACCTTTTCGCACGAAATGGATGTCGACCTTCAAAAAATGGTGTGAAATTGCGATTTTGAAATTTCAGATGCAACCCTTTCGCACGAAATGAGGTTCGAACTTCAAAAACTGAGGTAAAATTGCATTTTTGCAACTTCAGATGCAGCCCTTTCGCACGAAATGAGGTTCGAGTCCCAAAAACAGGTGTAAACTTGCAATTTTGCAGCTTCAGATGCAACCCTTTTGCACGAAATGAAGGTCGAACTTCAAAAACTGAGGCAAAATTGCAATTTTGCAACTTCTTGCGATCTCTTAGAGAGATCTTGCAAAGAGATCTTGCCAGGACACCTCTTGTGAAGATCTTGCGCAGAGACATTGCATTGAGATCTGTTGCAGACATCTGCCAAGANTTAGAGAGATCTTGCAAAGAGATCTTGCCAGGACACCTCTTGTGAAGATCTTGCGCAGAGACATTGCATTGAGATCTGTTGCAGACATCTGCCAAGAAGTCTCCTACAGAGATCTTGCCAACAAAGCTCTTATAGAGGGCTTGTACAGAGATCTTGCCAAGAGACCTCTTACAGAGAGCTTGGACAGAGATCTTGCTAAGAGACCCCTTATAGAGATCTTTTACAGAGATCTTGCCAAGAAGTCCCTTGCATAGATCTTGCCAAGAGAGCTAATATAGAGATCCTGGACATAGGTCTTGCCAAGACACCTTTTTTGGAGATCTTGTACAGAGACATTGCATAGATCTCTATTGCAGAGATCTTGCCAAGAGGTATCTTGCATAGATCTTCCCAAGAGAGCTTCTACAGGGATCTCATACAGAGATCTTGCCAAGAGACCTCTTGCAGAGAGCTTGTACAGAGATCTTGCCAAGAGACCTCTTATAGAGATCTTCTACAAAGATCTTGCCAAGAAGTAGATCTTGCCAAAAGAGCTACTATAGAGAGCTTTTACAGAGATCTCATAAAGAGGTCGTCTCAAGAGACCTCCTATAGAGATCCTGTATAGAGGTCTTGCCAAGACACATCTTTTGGAGATCTTGTGCTGGGACATTGCTTAGATCTCTATTGCAGGGATCTTGCCAAGAGGTCTCTTGAGAGCTTCTATAGAGATCTCATAGAGAGATCTTGCCAAGAGACCTCCTACAGAGATCTTGTAAAGAGATCTTGCCAGGACACTTATGGAGATCTGTTGCAGGGATCTTGCCAAGAGGTCTCTTACACAGATCTTTCCAAGAGAGCTGTTTAGAGAGCTTCTATAGAGATCTCATAAAGAGATCTTGCCAAAAGACACCTAAAAGACACCTTGTACAGAAAATTTACCAGGACACCATCATCATCCTCAACCTCATCTTCCGCATTATCATCCTCATCCTCATCCTCCTCAACATCATCATCCTCAACATCATCATCTTCCACCTAATCATCCAGAACATAATCCTTCTGCGCCTCATCATCCTCAACATCATCATCCTAAACATCATCGTCCTCAACAGTCTCCTCCTCCTCCTCATCATCATCATCATCACCATCATCATCATCATGACCATCATCCTCATCATCATCATCATCATCATCATCATCATCATCATCATCTTCATCATCATCATCATCATCATCATCATCCTCATCCTCAAAATTATCATACATTGCCATGCATTATCATACATTATCATACATTATCATACATTATCCTCACACCCCCACACTGTTTGGGGTCTGTCGGGATATTTTTTTATATGGGGAATCATCGCATATCCCATTGTGGTGGTACATGTGGTTACATAGTTCGATATAGCATCCCATATTCCATTGTTATCCCATGAATTGATTGAAGATGTTGCCCTGCCCTGGGCCTGAGGTAGGACTCCGCCTGAGGACAGACGCCGCCTGAGGAAAGCCTCCGCCCTGAGGAGCTGTCAGGGTAGCCGCTAAACCCCAGGCGCAGAAGGGGGTGATCGGTGATCACAAAGTGGGTCCATGAACTGCTCCAAATTTATGAGATTTTCCACTGGGGAACAGTTTGGGAACTCTATGAAATTTTGTGGCAGCTTTTCGGGGCAGCTCATTCTTAGGCCCCTGGGGAGTTGGCTGCTTTGGGTGTCTATTCAGTCAGGGGAGGCGCGGTCCATCACAAGTATTGGACTCGAGATTGGCTTGGTATATACTTTGGGCACACTGGTCCCCATCGCGGAGTTTCAGTGTGAAGGGCGAAACATCTCATTTCAGTCTTGCCATGTCGCACAAATTTTGGTACAAGACCCCTCAAAATCCACCCACTTTCATTGGCTGTGTCACCTTTGACGCCCTGGGCCTGGTTTTTTTTGGTCCAGGCCACATGATTTACACTCAAGAGACTACCGCGATCCCAGGCATTTGGACCGATTGCCCCGTATTTTGTCGGGCATGGACAGCATGGGATGATCTTCGCTTATTCGCGTTTGGCTCGGANCTGCGGGGAGAAAGCGTCTGAAAGGTCAGTGGCAAGGGGCACCAAGTTTCTGAAGGCACAGGGGAGACTGGGACACACCAAATCCCTTGAAAATGGTCCGCACACTAGTAGGGGAAGCCAATCATGGGGGTATTGCCGTGGTGAATCTGTGGTACATTCTTGGAGCTACCGCTGCCACATGGCTCCTTTGTTTCAAGAGTAGGCTCCGTGGACAAGGTTAGGGAAGCCATCCCGCCGTGTCCGCCAAAAAAAATCGTACCTTGGTTTCAGTCTGATCGAAAGCTGGGGATTATGGTGGATGCCGCAGATGCCACGGCGATGCTTATGATCTGCAAAATTTGGTTGGAAGTGTGATGGTGCCTTGGACGACCACAATCCTTGCACTTTGCAGTATGTAATTGATCTTTTAGTTCAGTCCCTCTTCATTAGATGATTTGAAACTGTTCAAATCCGAACTTCCTCCCGCACTGCCCCTTTGATCATGAATCTGCTTGCTGCAACAGCAGGGTCTTGTGACAAGCTCCACCAAGGCATAACCCTATAAAACAAACAAAAAGAATCGTACTGAGCTCAGAGCTCTGGCGCACAGTTGAAACATCAACCACTTTACGTCTGGTAGATGTTTTTCTTCGGATCAAAACCTATGTTTCTTTCATTTTGATTTCATCTTTTTGGGATGAACATAAATTTACAAGCTAGTTTCAGCAGCTCAGCACTTTCCGATCCCGCTGCCGAGGTTTCTACCAGTCTCTTGTGCGTGCTGCATCCGAGGCAGCACTGTACACTGAGGCAGGGTTGTCTCAGATGAAAGGGGGGTGAATGAACATGGAGCCCACACACAGACATAATATGGACCGCATTATTTTTTGTTTTTCATTTTTTTATTTTGTTTGTGTTTTGTAAGATTGATGCGGCCCATACGCCGTAAGTTGACCATTTGGACCTGACGTGGATCCTTTTTTCAAGAGCTCCGGATCTGGCAGGCCGACTGTGAACCCGTTGCAGAATTTTCACGCCAGGAGTCTCAGGACACAGGAAGTCACCCGTGACTGTAGGTCCACCGGCTTATATAAACTGTTCAGGTACCACTTGGAAACGTGATGGGAAGCAGAGGAAGTATATTGCGCACAGTTACCATGCTGAAAAAATAGCTCGAGCTGCGCTCGACACAACGATGTCATTTCTGGCAGAGTTCCTTGTTCATCTATGTTTGTTTGTGCTTTTCTAGATGTTTTTTTGGTATTTTGGTTGAAGTGGAATCAGACTTGTCTATCTTGGTGGTTTCACAACCAATTCATCCAAGCGGTGACACCGCCATGAATTTCGCCCAACCTCGTCCGGCAATGAGGAACAATGTCAGGAGGAGTTGCCTGGCTGCAGCTGGAAAATCCCGAACGAAAGATGGATGTTTATAGCTGGGAAAATCAGCTATCGATGGTAAACTTATTTAAATTGCTGTGTTGGATTGCCAATATGTACTCCTGGCTTGTGATCGCATCATGATTGACACCAGTTGATTCTTTTTGGCATGGTGGACTACCCGGCCTTCCACTGGCTTGAAATACTGGGAGAATCCCGGGAATCCAGGTCCCAAAAAGACAAGCCTGACTGAGGTCCCTCAGTTCGC
The DNA here is from genome assembly GCA_003297045.1 of Symbiodinium sp. clade C Y103. Taxonomy (NCBI): domain Eukaryota; class Dinophyceae; order Suessiales; family Symbiodiniaceae; genus Cladocopium; species Cladocopium sp. clade C. Next base: position 12,132 of record BGPT01001342.1, read on the forward strand.
GTCTTTGTGCCCTGCGAAAGTGTGGCGGTTTTACGACAGTCTGGAAATTATGGGCCCTCCCAGATTTGATGGGATTTTGCCCCGTTTTTGATGGGTTTTTTGTTGTATCCCACTTCTTGGACAAGTTCACTTTGGGTGTGGGTCAACGAGGTGTTGGTTTGTTGGGAGCCACAGATTCAGGGTTTGATGGCAGGGGCTTCAAGAGTAAACCATGCAATCTTGCATATGTTTCAGAAGTATAGCAACCCCCAAAAAGAAAGAACAGAAAAAGTCTGCCAAAATAGTGGAAATGGTTTCTATCTTTTTTGGGGGTTACGACAAAAAGCAATACTTTTGGAGATTGCAAAACGTAAACCATATATTTTTTTGAACCCCCCCAAAATCCAAACATGACAGAAAAAACAGGGCTTAGTAATGTTCCTTTTTGGGGATGTTTTCACACTTTCAAGGATTTGGAGATTACATCCCCAATAGCTGTATTCCCCTATATCATTAGTATATCCCAATTAGTATCCCCATTATATCATTAGTATTCCCCAATACTTGTATCCCCTATACATTCCCCTATATCCCAATTATATCATTAGTACATCCCCATTTTCAGATGATTTATATCCCCGTTATATCCCCATGATCGTTGGGATGATACGAGGAGAATTTTCATCATGGTAATGTCCCAGAAAATATCCCCATGGTAACCTCCAATTTATAGATGATTTGTAAATCCACATGATATCTCTAGCAAGGTCATATTCCCGTTATTAAGATGATATTCCCATGATATCCCCATGGTAATATCCCATTATAATCCATCATTATATGAGTATGGGTCAAAATGTAAGACCTGGGGGACCACAGATTTTAGTTAACATCTATTAATCAGCCAATTATTGGGGTACCCAATGTTGACCCATACCCATATCCCTATGATACCCTCTGGTAAACTAACATAACTATGGAAAATCACCATTTTTAATGGGAACATCCACTATAAATAGCCATTTTCAATAGCTATGTTAGTTTACCAGAGGATAAACCATCATTTTCTTGGGGTGTCTGTGGCAAGGTACGTCGGTGACCTTCATCCAGATGTCACTGAGGTCTGATGGGACTGGTGCAGCGGCCGGTGTGGACATGTTCTTTGCAGGTGTAAACTGGGTAAGTTGTGTAGATATTGTTTCTACTGGCCTGTACATACATATTCATATATATACATATATATGTATCTGTATATATATATATATATACACATGCTACCACCCCAAAAAAAGTCTACCAGTTTTCTTTTGTCTTCTTTCAGATGCAGATATATGAGGAGACATGGTATGTGATCCTTGTTCAAATATTTCAGTGAATTGTATGAAAGGATGTAATCCACATGTTTCAGTCACCTTTATGAAAGGATATATTTTTAGCATGGATGGAGATGAATATTTATTTCCCAGCTTTTTTTGTGCAAAGTGCTTTCACACTCTTTATGTTAATGTATCATGATGTGTTTCTTGATATGCAGGGGTGTGTGAGACCAGGGGATGGCTGGAGCAGGGAGGTATAGTTTTTGGTGCATAATTGAATTTGAGATTTCCATTTTGTTTCATTGTTCATCCACATCTATTCTTTTGTTTTTTGTTGTTCGATGAAGTAGAGGTAACAGAGCATGAATAATGTTTTGATCAAACATATTTAATATACGATCAACATACCTTTAGCTTCAATATACCTCTATGTACCATTCTATTGGCTATGAACATCTCTTTGATATACCTTTAATATGTCTTTGAAATACAATGTAAAACACCTCCAATATGCCTTTTTATATGCCATGTAATATACCTTTAGTATACCTTTAGTATACCTTTAAATATAAGTTTATTGGTCATGCTCTTGCCTCTAGGAACTCTAATATACCTTGAGGCTGCCTTTAATATATACCTTTTAAATACCATCTAATACATTTGCAATATATCTTTAATGTAATATACCTTTAGTATACCACTTGATGTACCTAGAATCTACCTTTGATACATTATTTACTTGACCTTGAAAACACCTTTAGAATACCAAGAAGATACCTTTAATGCATATACTTTAACATGAGATTCAATATACCTTTAGTATACCATTTAACAAGACATGCGAATACCTTGGATATATTTCTCACATACCTTTTAAAACACAGATTCTTTTTAAAAGACTTTTGATATACCATGTCATCTACCTTTAGTATATCATTTAATATATCATGAATATACCTTTGGTTTTTCTTCAATATATGTACCTTATATGATATACCATTTTGTTGGCCATGAAACCATGGTTATTATCAATATACCTTTAATGTACCTTTGAAAAAACCATCTAATACACCTGGAAAATACAATTTTATACACATTTAGTATATCGTTTCAGTTTCATATAACATTTGTGTAACTACATGTGTTATTTACTTGAATAAACCTGATATATACCTTCAGCATATTGCGCATATACAACCACGATCTGTTTCCTTTGAGAAATGCTACATACACCCAAGGGCTCTACATCATGGTACTGTTTTTTTTGGTATTATTGCATGTTTTTCGATCAAATGGTTCACCCCCTTGTGAAGGACGCTTTGCCCATTCTTGCACCAACACTTTCTTTGAGGAATACCATAATGGTTTAAAGTGGGTACTTAAAGGATTCCATTCTGAAACAAGCCTGTCCTTCTTCCATAGATTCCTTATGATTCCTTTACCTCTTTAAAATAACTTTGCACAGCTGCAAGTCTCTTTGAAAATACATGTATATATATATATATAAATATTCCTTTCAGAAATGCTGCACTACTTTTTAACTCGACACAGCTGCAAGTCTCTTTCAAAATAGCCTTATATTCCTTTCAAAGAAGTGCTGCACTCCTTTACATAAGGGGATTGTACAAAGGAATGTCATCTTTTTCGATACTATAATTTTGTACTTAGGGCATTTTTTTTCTAAGTGCGTTTGCAAACGTTTGCAAACGGGAGGAGTTTTGGATTCAAGATTCAAGGACTAAAACGAAGTTCTTGAATCCAGAACGTCTCCAAGTCAAGCTCACGGATTCAAGATTCAAGATTCAAGATTGAAGGTCTAGAAAGAAGTTCTTGAATCCATGGGCTTGGACTAGGAGAGGTTTTGGATTCAAGAACTTCCTTTCTAGACCTTGAATCTTGAATCTTAAATCTTGGATCCCAAACTCCTCCCGTTTGCAAACGTTTGCAAACGCAATTGGAAAGAATACCCTAAGTACAAAATTATAGTATCGAAACTCTTTAGGAAAGAAACACTATGTATATAATTATATATATATATGTATAATATGATATCCATTTTGACCTCAAAATTTACCCCCTAATAATTAGACCTCAACATGTTTTTAAAAACACTGTAAATACCAGTAAAAACAAAGAAATGGTAGACTTTTTTTTTTTTGGGGACAATATATATATATATATACACACATATACATACACACACATACATATACATATACATATACATATAGACATATATACATATATACATATGTACATATACACATATATACATATATACATATATACATATATACATATATACATATATACATATATACATATATACATATATACATATATACATATATACATATATACATATATACATATATACATATATACATTTATACATTTATACATTTACACGTACATATAGGCGCGCGATTGCAATACCACCCCCCGTATCCATGTGCATAAGCAAAAAACACGGTAAATACCATGCGAAACTGCATTTTCATGATGTTATCTT
>BGPT01001342.1:16174-44202 GCA_003297045.1 Symbiodinium sp. clade C Y103
GGTCAGCAATCCCTGATCATTTTTATCTGTGCAATCTTAGTCACGTGAAATAAAGGGGGTGGTATTGCAATCGGGTACCTACATATACATATACATATAGATATACATATACATATACATATACATATATATATATATGGGCGCGGCGCGTTTTCCGGGCCCCCAGGAATCTGGTCAAAGTACATGTCCCTATGTTCAGATGATCCTCTCAAGTGATGCAATTGCATCATTGAACATATTTCTACATCGATCACAATCTGTAGTGTTTAAGAGTCACCTTGTGATTTTTACTGCTCTTATTGAAAGAGATAGTATGGTCTAGCGGAGGCACCCCAAGGCCTTCAGATCAGAAGGTTATGGGCTAACTCCCACTGGTGCACTTTTCTTGATCTGGGATGGTGCACTTTGTCACTCTCAAATGAGATGGGGGTGTGAGAACATGTGAGAGCAAATGCGAGTTGAGTGGAGCAGAGATCTGCTGCACACAGGTCATTTTTGCTTAGATCAGGTGAAAGAAGTGTGCACAGGTGAGTGGCGCAGAGATCACCTTAGATTAAGTGAAAAAGGTGTACACAGGTCAGTAGAGCAGAGATTACCTCAGATCAGGTGAAAGAAGTGTGCAGCACACACCTCTGCAGAGATTACCTCAGATCAGGTGAAAGAAGTGCACACAGGTTAGTGGNCTCAGATCAGGTGAAAGAAGTGTGCAGCACACACCTCTGCAGAGATTACCTCAGATCAGGTGAAAGAAGTGCACACAGGTTAGTGGAGCAGAGATCACCATAGATTAGGTGATAGAAGTGCGCACAGGTCAGTGGAGCAGAGATCAGCTATGCACTGTAGAAAATACACCAGAGTCAGAAGGTAAAGGATCATTATGAACACACATAATTCAGGAACAGACATGCTGAAAAATATTTGCACCTCAATAGCATTGATATAGTTGCATGAACCCTTCTACTATCCCTTGCAAAATATCATGTTTGTCAAAACTGCAGGATTTCCCTCAAAAGAAGTACAGCCTTCCTTTGAAGGGAATATATGTATCTGTAATGTGTAGCTTGAATTTAACATATTGCATTCTTGTTCTAAATGTAATATTAAATGCAACAATGAAGGACCCCCTGCTTGCAAAGAAGTATTTGTCATTCTTTTGCAATTTTCCTTTGAGAAACTTATTTTTTTTCAAGAAACAATGCCCCAACAAATTGTGGAGGAATCCTTGAAAAGATACAGCATTCCTTTTGAAAAATTGCATTTTTCTTCCAAACGATATAGTATCCCTTTAAATAAGGCAATAATCCTGTACCATATGTGGTGTGCTCTTAAATTTGCAGCCATTGTGTTAATATGCAATCCACGTCAAAAAGTGCAATGCATCAACGCAATATTCCCTGAAAATCCTGTAAAGAAGACTATATTGCCTACAAACTGCAATTATTCTATCACGCAATATGGTATTCTTTTCAAGAAACCATGTTCCAACAAAAATAACAGATAATTTTGTTGACACATGTGGTATTCCTATTGGAAAGGTTCAATTTTCCTTGTTTGTTGCATTCTTTAGACCAGCTAATTCTAAAAGAAATATATATCTTATCTGGTATGAAAGAATTTTGCATTCTTCTTCATCAATTGGGGTCATCATTGTGCAGAGGGTACTTCCCAAAATAATGCCTTATACCCCAAAGAAATTCCATATCATTTCAGGAAAAGTGCTGCATATGTAAAAGGATTGCATTTTGAAATNTACTTCCCAAAATAATGCCTTATACCCCAAAGAAATTCCATATCATTTCAGGAAAAGTGCTGCATATGTAAAAGGATTGCATTTTGAAATAAAGTGCCACTGTCTTAAGATAATATTGTATCTCTCTCAAGGAGGTTATATCATTTGAAGAAAAAACACCTTTCTACACATCCTTCAAGAAATACCATACTCCTTTGATAAAGGGACCCTTGATAAGTGGACCATCATATACATAGAAGAACTCCATCGTAAAAATTGAAATGATGGTTTAATGTTTGAGGGAATATTTTACCCTTTTCAAAGTGGTGGTGACTTATGAGAAGCATGCTGTTGCCCTTAAAAATCTGAGTTGATATTTGATATTGTGTGTTTAAAACACAACATGTCAAGAGAGCCAGTATGCTTATCCTTGTAAAACATACCATAGTTCTTTCTGCTGCAGGGAGCTCTGTCAGGAAGATGCAGTACTGCTTGGGGACAAACTGAAATTTCTTGTCAATCGAAAATGCTGTTGTCTCTTGTCACTGCTTCCTGTAAAGGCATGCAACATAGAAGCAGGCACCACTCTATCGTTTGAGCATGGCGCAACCGGTCGAAATTTAATTCCATTTTATCTCTGATACTCATTGGCCCAATAAAATATTTCATAGCAAAAACAATTGTACGGTAGCATCTTTCTACCAAATTGAATTTTCCTAGCTGTTTGACAGGTTTGCTTTCAGGTCCTCTTAGTTTGTTGTTGCTTGATGTGCAAACTTAGATATGTACTGTATACACGCAAGACTTGCAGCCAAAAGTCCTTCCACAATACATACCTACATGTAGGTATGAACCTCTCCCTGTATATATGTATATGTATATGGATGTGTCATTGCCATCCTGCGGAAAGGCTACCGGAAGGAATTGGATGAAATCGGTTGCATCCAGAAAGGAAAACCAAAAAAAACAAAAAAACAAACAAACAAAAAACAACAAAAACAAAAAAAACCCAAAGAACCAAAAAAAACCAAAAAAACAATATTCTGCAAACTAGTTCGGAGATTATTGTTGTTTTTTTTTTTTTGTTTTTTTTGTTTTGGAATCTATCTGAAACAAGATGTTTATTCACAAAGGTGTGTTTATAAACATGCTATGTTGAGGCATCACTGATATGAAAGCAGATGGAGATAAGAAACATTGCTACTTGTGAAGCAGACACATGATACATCATATGATGATACACCGCATACTGACATACACATGGGCTCAGTGCGTTTTCCATTAAAAGAAACAATGATGATAATCGACCCTAATCATAGTATCCCAGGGGGCCCGGAAAACGCACCGAACCCATATATATATATACATATATATATATACACATATATTTATACATACACATATATATATATATATATGTATATGTATATGTATAGGGGTCAACCGAAATGGTACACATGCTAACGTCCCTACTTCCCTACTATCTTGATTGCGTTCTCCCTTTGTGACAATTATTTGGGGACTCATATAGGTCAATCTTGGCATACCTCAAAATGCATGCTTCGTGATTGGACAAATGACCAGCCAACCTGTGGCCAACAGATTTTGACTGATATATCCCCAAGGGGGAAGGCTCCAAGATGAGGTACCAAAGCGTCCACAGAAATACGTGGTCATTTTTCAGTATCAATCCATTGATGTTTTGGGATCATGTTCAGCCATACCCACTGGTGAACCCCTGATGTTAGTTGGTTTTATCCTCCCATTTGTTGGTTGCATTGCCGTTTTTGCTGCTGATGCCCCAATTGAATTGATGGACCCAAGTGGTTAGGGCTCAAAATTATTGACCTCAACATTAGCTGCTTTCAGATTCTAATTCCGGGAACCCCATTTGTCAGGGATGTCAGGAATATCTCCATGCTGCTGAAAATCCTCATCTGTATCTTGCTTGAAATCCACACGGCCTTGGTCAGAACCCCTCCTATATTTTTAGTCAAATCCCACAACAGTTGATTAGGTCGGCACATTTGCTGGCCAATTCTTGTTGGTTACAATCCATTTTTCGTCTGGTTATATATGTACGCGTATATGTATTTTGTATATGTAATCCCCTTTTGTTATTGGTTACGCCGTTACACTCCCACTTTTTTCGGATATACTTATTCCCCGTTCTGCTGGTGATGTGCCAATGTGTGAAATCAAATGGCCGGCTTTGAGCAATGTATTTGTTGGATATATCAAACGACATCCAATATTTTGGTGAACACCCCCATGTTGTTAAAAACAATCCGCTTTATGTACCCTCCAGTCAATCAACATAGATACGGAAACCCACCATTTGTAGATCCTTTTCCTAAACCCTGGATTTTGATAGTCTATAATCTATATATATATATTTGCAAATATGTGTCTTAGTTTACTTGGGGGAACCCATTTTTGTTTGCTTTCAAAGTTCCAACTTTAATGGTGAAAATCCCAAGTCTTGGTGAAAACCCATCAGGCCATGCTCTACGAGATCTTCAATTCCGTTGGACCTGTAGCATCCATCCGCGTGTGCCGCGACAGTGTCTCCCGGAAGCGCGGGGGCCCGGGAGGGCTTTTTCGGGTGCTATTTTTGAGTCATATTTTTTTGTGAGGCTGGAAAAGATGCAAAGGAAAATGGCGATTGATCCCCTTCCCCCAAAGATTCCCCAGAAACCTGGCTGTGGCGAACCTGGGGACACATTTGGGGATAAGGGGGGGAGGTTGCGATTCAGTGGCCAGACTATCACCCAGCATCGCAAAAAAAAGAACACCAACTTTTACAGGTCATTGACCCATCAGTTGCGATGCACGTCTATTGATTACCAGGATATCTTGTAGCCACGAAGAACAAACCCATGATGGCAACCGTACCCATTGGCCACTATAGGCAACAGTGTCATGGTCATAGCTGGCATTTGTAGCCAGATCTGATTGGTATTATAGCTACTATAAGAAGGAAAGCCAGGCTACTAGGATGGTAGAAATACGACAAACTTATCTCCAGACTTGAGCCCTTTTAGCCACAAGTCAACCGAAGGAATTGATTCTCTCTGCTAGTAACGGAAAATCACCATTTTGAAATATTTTGAATAGGTAATTCATGTACAGACGGATAATTCTCCATTGCCTGGTACTTCTCCAGGTCGCTCGGCTATGGTGCCTTGGAATGCAACGGAAATGATATGGAATCTTTGAAAACGGAAGGGATCTTCTAGGCGTCGCGTCAACGAGTTTTGGATTTCACCTGGGATGAGATTCGGCCGATGGCGCAAGTGACTATTGCTTTCGGGCCCAAGCATCCCAACCTCCAGTGGATGACATATTATTTTGAAGGCACCACTGTAGCTGAGGCTATGTGAATTTCCACAGCGTCAGTGATGCTGAGCGTGCCCTGGACACCCTGAACTACTCGAGCATCAAGGCCAGAGGAGTAGCAGTGCAGTCGCTTCAGTTTGACCTATTGCAACAGACCTTCCTGTATGGCTTTGCCTGAAAATGGTGTATACCCATCAGATAGTCATTAAAAAATGGGACATACCATGATACCATGATTCACAATCAAATTTGGTGGTACCTATTTTCAGACAAACCCGTATAGTTTTCATCGTGTTTCAACTGCCAGTTCTCGACGTCTCATGTCAGTCTCCTTTCTGGGCTGGTGCTGAAATGGTACTCCGACCACCCATTGGTTTCAGGGCCGTGCTTGCCGCATCATGTGGAGCCAGCGCGATCCAAGCCTTCGCAAGAGTTGCTGAGTGGCATTTGAGACGAGGTAGATATCAAAACGGGGCAAGCTTTGGAGTCTCGGATTGGGGTTTCCTGACTTTGCTTGTTTTTTTTGAAAAGATATCATTTTGAAGCAAAGACATATTGAAACAGTCAAACCAGATAACCACACCCTGCTTGCTGAATTCACCCACCTCAGGTGGCCTCGGTAACGTTTTCGTGGCACACTCAGTCGAGTCAGGGGTTTGTCATGTCTCACCACGAGAGCCTTTCCGCATGGGATGTAACAGGGTACTCGTACCCGCCGAAAAGTGTGCCACAGTTTCCGGTTGACAGGTCTCCGACACTAAACTTTTCTAGATTTGGCACAGCCACAGCCAAATCAGGTCCGAAATTTGGACCGTAACATCGACAACAAAGCGCTGTACGATACCTTCAGCCTCTTTGGGAACATCCTCTCCTGTAAGGCCAGCGATTGGAAGGGACTACCAGAAATGGGAAGTGGGGAAAGCCGGTAGATGCAAAGAATGATCTCATTGCGTGTTTTTTTTTTTTTTTCTCTCTCTCTCTCTCTCTCTTGCTCTCTGGCTCGCTCGCTCGCTCGCGCTCCCTCTCTCTCCCCCGTTGCGGCCCCGAAAACCACACGGACGGATGTGATTATGTCATTATAGTCAATTAGACTTAATTATAATCTATTTGTATAACCGAAATGAGTTTCACCTTGTAAACAACCTCCTTTTGTGGTATGGGTCAACATTTCGGAACATTTCAGACCCCGATGACTAAACCGTCCCACTTGAATAAGAAGCGGCATCCCCTTTTTGACTCGGAGCCTGCCGATGGATCTCGACGGATGCAGGTTTCTACTTCTCCGGACGGAAAGTCTCGTGGCTACGGCTTTGTCACGGGCCCAGGCGTCGAGCAAGTTGTTGAAGAGCTGTTGAAACCAGCGCCTGACAGCGCCTGACGATTTTCGGTTGTCCAAACATGGAGGATACTGAGGATACCCCAATTTATGGCCAGATGGGGAAATTGAGGATTTCAACCAAAGGAGTTTTTCAGGTCGCCATGCACTGAGGTCCACTATGAGACTGAGGAGGCCGCCAAGCAGGCCCAGATAGACAGTGGCTCTCCTCGATTTCAATTTTTTTCTGCACCAACCAATGGCTTTCCCCATGAAAGATAGGGGTTTCCCATGGTTTCCCCTTGAACCAAGTCTGGGACCCAACACAGTATTGGGATGTGTGGCTTCAAATGTTCTTGGGTCTAAGACATCCTGGCATCATGATCAAAATTGACGTTCACATTTTTCAAGATTTTCAGGAGGTTGGTTCAACTGCCATTGAGAATAGTACCTTGACTCTGTCAATGCGTGGCAACAGGCCATTGAAAAAGTTGACGGCATGCAAATTGGCGAGAAGACGGCCTGGCAGCCAAGCTATTTCAGGGCTCTTGGAGCCCATCAGCAGTCAACACAGCAGTCAATCGAAAATTTCATTGTTTTTTTTCACATTTTTCTCGGAAACATGGGTCCCGAGATAGCATCTTTCCTCCAGTTTTTGAACAGAAAGATGAGTGAAGCGCATTACAACCCAACGGATCCCAAAGCCGAGGATTCCCTGATATTTCCCAGTTTCGGAAGGTTGAAATCACCTTTTTGGTGGGAGCGAAATGAATACCTCAGAAAGTTTCCAAAAGGTTGTCTTAAGAGATGTCGTTTAGTCCCCCAGAAAGTTGATGTTTTAGAGGCAGTATATGGAAATATATGGAACCTGCACCGAAGTGCTATTTCTGAGTCAAGAACTTGGACTTGGGATTCCATTGGATCAGGTGGGCGTTGGTGGCTTTGTCAAACGTGCAGACCGTGCGAAACCCGGGCAGCAAGATGCGGGTTGCCGGATGGTTCCTTTAGTCCTTTGGATCCACAGATATTCCGCATCATTTTCATTTCTTTTCACGATCTTTCCAGGGGTTGAACATCACATTTTTGGTGGTTGAGATATTGGTTGATCAGATCAGCTGCTGAGGTGAGAAGCCAGCCATGAACACCTTCACCAACGCAGCTGGGACAAGCTGAGACAAGCACAGCGGTTTTCACCTTTTTGGAGTAGTCAAAGTGATAGACCTATCCTGATAGACACCTTTTTCGTGAAGTTTAAGAGCTCCCTTTTTTATGATACAAACAAACTATGATTTACTATTGGGTTAGGTTCACAACATTCTTGGTTTTTCATCACCTTGGGTGGAACCTTGCCAAAGGTGTACATTAAGAACTTCCCCAACGACTGGGACGAGGACAAGATTAAGGTCGAGTTTGGCAAGAGTGGCAAGGTCCCAGCCCTGGTACGATGTGCTTGAGGGGATGGTCATCAATCGATTAGGAGTTAAGGCACGGCATTGTGTTTGGATTTCCATTGTGGGATGGATGATCTGAATATACCATCTGTTGTCTGCACATCATGGGGATGGGCCAAGAGCCATGAATGAAATCCATGTTTAATGGGGAACATCCAGCTAGACCGTCGGGGAATTCCCTAGCTGGACGATGATGCGGTGGAGTGTCAGAAGTGCCTGCAAGCTTCCCTGCTCAACCAGGATGATTCATGTCCCATCTGAACATCACCCTGGCCAGGGGAATCACTCCAAAGAACCATTGATTCAGGTGTTATAGATTCCCAACATGGAACATTGACCCAGCCCAGCTGTATCTGAGATCACTTCTGCCCACTTGCAGACGGACAACAAGGCGCGAGTTCGATCATGGGGCCTGGCATTGCATCCCAGATTTGTGCTAGGAGCGGCTGGTACAGGGTTGGAACCGTGATTATTTCCCATCTGTTAGTAGGACAAAGATGAATGACAATGCTCATGTCCCGAGGATGAATGGGATGAACCCTAGTTATGTGTATGTGTGTGTACAATTGTGTATGTACATATACGTATATATATATATATATTAATATATATATAATACACATATAATATATATATATACATAACCATATATATATATATACATAACCATATATATATATATACACACATAACCATATATATATATATATACAAATGTACACATACACATGGCATAGAATCGCTTTGGATACTCATTGGGATGAGCATCCAGGTATTTGCTTCCGGGCTGTAAAAGTTCCCCTCCAGTGTCATCATTGCCGTAGCTGGCTGGAACATCGCCCCCGATGTAGAGATGATTTTCCCATTAAAAAGATATGAAGATCCTTCAAACCTGAATAGTTTCACGGATTTTCCAGCCATGTGGAGGTTTCCGAAAATAGGGGTGCCCCAAAATCGTTCCAAAATAGACGATGTTCGTATTGAAACTACCCTCTGGTATATTAACATAGACCCTGAGAATAGCTATTTTCAGAGGAAACTAATCTTCCAATCCCTATCTGCCGGGGTCTATATTAATTTACCAGATGGTAATTGAAAGCCATGATTTGGGTAGGCCCACGGAACGGAAATCCCCTGTCATCCCCATGGGATCCACTGATCCGCCAGGGCCGAAAGTTCGCTTTCCTGAACTTTGAGACACACGGCGAGGCCATGAAGGTGCCATCATGGGATCATGGGAGAACCATGGGAGAATGATGGGATATTGAACACTATTGAGCTATATAACTAACCACAACAATTCATGAATAATGGGATGCATGATGACTACCCTTCTGGTAATCAAACATGGCTGGCTGGAAGTCAGCCATGTTTGATTACCAGAAAAGTATATTCTCAGATTACATTGACACTTGCTGTCAAATCATGAGTGTGGAAGCTATTGCTATTCCAAGTGGGGAACCGGTCTTGGTTTGGTGTGAATGGTATTACATCTTGATGATTGGCAGTCTACAAGTTGAAGCCCTGACTTTTGCACATGGTCTGGGTGATTTGGATGATTCCAGTAATGGAGATGATCCAAGCAGCAAGGTGAAAACTCTTCCAGCGCCAATTTCTGGGGGTTTGCGGGTTCGATTTGAGGAGGGTAACTGTGTAAACTCATCAGGGTCATGATTATGATGATGATGATGATGATGATGATGAAGAAGAAGAAGAAGACACTTCTCAGGCAATTGACGATTTTCACCAGAAGGACTTCCGCACTGATGAGCAGAAGGAAGCTGACAAGGACTGCTCAGATAAGCATCGGATCGGGTTCAGCATGCACGGCTTGTTTTCAAGAGAGTGTTGGCTCATGGATATTTGGTGTATTGAGAGGCTTGTTTTTTGTAGACCTCCGATCTGATTCGTTCAGGAAAAAGAAGAGGAAGAGAAGGACCGTGCTGAAAAGAGCGACTTGCAGAGACTACTTTGGCTTTTCTGGTTCTGAGTCAGCCTTGACATAGATGTCCCGAAATCCATCTGGTTGATAATAGAGGGGTAGCCCCAAAGTCAATAGGTAAATCAGTAGGAATGGTATACCATGAAAACACCAAAACCAGGTGAACAATTCTCCATACCTCGTGTTCGTTGCATCTTTTTGTTCGGGAGGACGAGAATCGACTTGAGATGAACAAAATCAACAGCCCCTTTTCGGATGAAATTTCTTAAACAAAATCTCAACAATCTCAGAGTTTTTAACCCCCCTATAGCCTATAGCCATGATTCCTTTGTGATTTCCCTATTGTTTCCCTATTATACCTTCATCCTTTTAACAAGGCAAACCGTTGCCATTTTTTTGAAGGTAGCGCCCGTTGCCAAGGCTATCTGCTCTACGTCACACGTGCCCAAAGCAAGTCTGAGCGCCTGTTGGAGCTGAAGGAAACTCGGGGAAGCGTGGTTCGTTCGGGCTATCCGTAGCCCATTGAAAGGACCATGGTCCATATGGGGATGAAGAAATCCTGGACCACCTTGGATGGTTGAAACCCTATAAATAATGGGATAAACTACCTTTATGAATTGTAGTATATCCCATTATATATGGGGATGGGTCAAAACCTATTATTATCATATGACTGGGGGAAAAACCATCCATAACCATCCTGCAGCTACGACTTAGTGTACCGTTTGGGTACCAGGGTTTTGACCCATAACCATATATACTGTACCCACACGACTCATTTTTTTTGAGTGTTCAATTCTCAGACACAGCCGTATTGCATATTTGATTTATACGCAATAGGGATATCATGTTCCCATGTTGATATCATGGGGACAGAAATGGTGATGGAGAGAGCAACCAAGCATAGTATGGCCAAGACCAGAGGGGACTACTCTCACCGTAGCTGAGTAGTGATTAGCTCCTAGAATTGAAGATACTGAAATGAGACCAGAGACCCCATTGAAGAGGTTCCCCGAATGTTGACTAACCAAACATAAGAGCTACATACTCTGGAGATGGCCCTTATGAACTTTTTTTTCAACTCAGGATGTGCTCAGTAGGTAGTTTCCAATGCTTGTTAGTGAGTCCCCAATCACTGGGCTGATCCTATGAAAAAGGGTTTGTCTGAAGCTTGGGTGCTCCAAAATTTGATGCTTTATCATCATTTTCCCTATTCAAGGTGATCAATCTTGATCATCAGTATGAAACTGACCGTGAATACTTGGGGGTCCATCCCCCATTGACACGACGCCGTGCGTCCCCGGGCGGGTCGAGTACCCATGGATCTCGGTCAGCCGCGGCAGGAGAGGATGCCTCCGAAGGAGAGCGGCCCTGCGCGCTCCCAGGGAGTGAACTTGTACATTAAGAACTTGGCGACTTGATCGCAACGCCTTGATGGTGCTTCCAACAAAGATAGGGAGGTTAAGCAGCAACAATTGGGGATGCTAAATGCCGATCTCAAACATCAAAGAGTTCGGGAAGTGGCTGAGCAGACATGGGCTCAGGGCAGTACTGGCCAGGAAGAGAGGGCGGCGTGCCATAGGCTGGGATGGATCATCGAATCTATCCCCTGAAGACTGAGTTTAAGATGCTGAGGATGCCCCAAGAAATTCGGTGCTTTCTCAAAATTTGGGTTACCCCAAACCATTCGTTTCCCCAGTGAAAACCACCCATTTTCGATGATTTTGCATCCCCGATTTTTTGAACCACCCATTTAGGGAGCTTTGTTCGGTAATCTCCCGCAGTGGGGCCTGTACCGCTAGTCTCATTGATGCTGGGTGAATCTTCGTTTGCCCCGATATTGATATTGGTTGTTTCGTACCATTTTGTGCCACAGTTTTTTATCATTAAATATTCCCTCAAGTATCTCCACCATGGTTGGTTTAATGCCCCATAGAACAAACTAGCTATTTTGGATCTATTTGGTTCCGTTTTTTTTTTTAAATTTATCAACGATTTCCCATTTATTCGATGGGATTTGGGGGTTGGGTTTTAATCCACTAATCGATATACCCATTTTGTTAAAGCCATTTTTTTTAAAGATCCACCCGTTTTTGATGTTGAAATCTAGCGTCCCATAATCAACCATGGCAATTGAAATTCCCTGTAAATGGAGACTTTCAGAGAACAAGATCAAGTATAAACGGAGGATTTTCGATTGCCACCTTTGATTCCCAGAGGGTCAATTTGCTATATATTCCATTACATCCCCATTTCATTCCCATGATTGGTTGTTCAATCCCTGTTTTATTCCTATCATCTCCCCATTGTCCATTGTAAAACACCACCTTTTTGTGTGTTTTCGACCCACTTTTTTGGTGGATCAAATCCCAAGGATGAACAGACCGATGACGACTCCCTGCGCGGCCTCTTCGAGTCCTTCGGGACTATCACTTCGGTCTGCTGCATGAAGGCATGGTCGCGGGTTGCCACTACCTTGGGGGTTCAAGTGTATAGCCAAAACGGAGGGTTCAGTAAGAAGAAAACACCAGGGGTCACAAAAATGGAAAGAATGGTGGGTTTGTAATCAACACAGAATGGGGAATAGCCTCATGTTGGATGTGTTGGATGCGTCACAGAAAGCCCAACTGTCCATCCAAGAGGGGGCTGAAAGTCTCCGTGCGGTGGGGGTGGGGTGGGGCTAGTAGCGTCGGATTGCGCTTGCACACTCACTTGATGCGAAGTTAATTGAATTTCATTTGCACTCAAACATGTGCTTTCTGGTATGTTAAAGATTGGATGGGACCGGTAATTTCACTGGAGAATGGAACAAAATCCATAGGACATTTCTCTGTATTTATCTATTAATGGATAATGGGTAGTTTCCATTGCAAGGTTTGAATGGCTGCTATAAGGTGCAGAGGTTTTTGTTGGGCGGTTTGTCCGTCACCGCGCAACAGCATCTGAAGAAACAGAGCAGGGCACTTGCTTGTTGAGCAAAATCGCATTTGCCAATGTGGCCGACTGACAGGAACCTTCTGGCAAGTGCAAGGCCGGATGGGAAGCACTCATCTTTAATTTGTGAAGGGAAAGGTGTCTGTAAACGTGCCTACAGGCATGCTGTGGATTCTGGGGCTTCGATGCCCACCAAGTAAGGGAAACAGAGCGGATTTTGGCGGAATTAAGTTCCACAGATCTCCAGTTAAATTCACGCTAAGTGACCAAAAGACGATGTGGCTCTGGCGAAACAAAAGCAGGTCTTTTCTTTCATTTTCTGGTCTGTGAATAGACAAGGACACCAAATGAACTCCTTAATTTAATGGATATATATATATATATTACTGGATTGTCGTTATTAAATGGATATCTTAACGGATATTTTCATGCATATTGTCATGGATACTTTGATGAATATCTTTGGATGGCACAGATTCTGTGCTTGTTGTGCATCACAGCTCCGTCACGGCAGGGCTTTGGCTTCGTCTGCTTCAGCTCACCAGATGAGGCAACCAAGGCGGTGACGGAAATGCACCTCAAGGCGGGACAACAAAAGACATGGATTCCGATGATGAATGACATGGAGGTTTCCTAAATCATGGGGGTTCCCCAATCGCTCGATGGTTTATTTTTTGAAAATCCATCTATAAATGGATGATTTGGGGCCCCCGCCCCACATATTATATGTATATATATATATATATGTATACACATGCATAATATACAGACACACATCATATCGATTTCTGATCCACTGATACTGACTCGCTTGAATTTCGAGCTCAATTGTCTCCATGGCTTTGCAGCTGAGGTGGTGAAGGGCAAGCCCCTCTACGTTGGCTTGGCCGAGAAGCGTGAGGTCCGTGCCGAACGCCTCCGTGCCTCGGCTGTAAGATGGTGAGGCTATTGACTTGGTCAACATTTCGTGGTGGGTAGCTTCAGTGGGTGAATTTGAAAGAAACTATGTAAAACCTTTCAAGGGGAAACTACAAGGCCAGCAACAAATCGACTCTGATTGTTTGATTCTTGCAGGGTATCGAAGATTGGCCATGAGAAGAGCATTTTATTGGAATTTCCAGAATATTGGGGAAGTCCTTACGGCCGCAAGAAATGCGACCCCTTGTAACTTAGATTTAGATGTTGTCACTTCCTGTCGCTTGCTAATTTTTCAAAATTGCCACATTGATTTTGCTAGAGAGGGCACATTGCACGTTTGAGCCTGGCACATCCAAGGTCAGCGCTACTCCCCAAGCGGTGTCGGTGGCAAGGGCATGGGCATGGGAGGCAAAGGCAAGGGCGGCAAAGGTGGCGGAATGGGCAACCAGATGTACGGCAATCCTATGGGCGGCATGGGAGGTATGGGCGGCATGGGTGGCATGGGCAACAACCCCATGATGGGCATGGGCGGCATGGGCAAAGGCGGCATGATGGGCGGCCAAGGCCAGAATGCCGGCATGATGATGGGAGGAAAGCAGGGCAAGGGAGGCATGCCCAACATGCCCATGAACCCTCAGATGATGGGCATGGGAGGCATGGGCAAGGGCATGCCCAACATGAACATGCCTGGCGGCATGGGCAAGGGTGGCATGCCAATGCCAATGCCTATGGGCATGGGCCCCATGGGTCCCATGGGAATGATGCGCCCACCAATGGCACAGATGCCAATGATGCGCCCAGGACTGCTCGGCCGGGAGTGTGAGAGGAGGGTCGGGTTCTGTTTTTGGGAATGCCCAGCGAAGTCCCTTAACAGCTTGCCAATTTAGGATGCTGCTACTCAAATCCATTTTCCGAAGGATCTCATATGTCCTGTGCCGAGGATAATTTCCTAGTCTTCCAAAAAGCCAAGCATGGGAGTTGATTCACCCTTCAAAACCTTTCCGCAGGAATGCCTGCCCAGACCCCTGCATCGCAAAACCAGCCAGCAGCCACTGCTGGCGGCGGCGGCGGTGGAGGACTGCTTCAAACGCGCACATCATCAATCTACGAATGTGTTTGTTCATCTACGAAACCGAATTGAAGGACGATCTACGATGCCAAAAGTATACTCTGACTCTGACTCTCTCTCCCTTCCTCTCTCCCTCTCTCCCTCTCTCCATCTCTCTCTCCCTCTCTCCCTCTCCCCTTCTCTCCCTCTCTCCCTCTCTCCCTCTCTCCCTCTCTCCTTCTCGCCCTCTCGCCCTCTCACCCCGTCTCTATCTCTCTGTTTGAGTTTCTACATGCAGCACTCAAGAGCAACCCAACTTCATAACAAGATTCTCCAAGATTTCTGGGATTTTCCATGATATATTCCATTCTATCTCATTTTTTCAAGATTTTCCATTGGCGCATCTGATTGGGATCTGGCGAGGCAACCAATTGACCGCAGCGGCCTTGGCGGCTGCCCCTCCACCAGTGCCTCAATCATGGTGAACTGCGGATTGCGTTGCGGTTGCAACGGCATTTTTTTGCATCATGGAAACCAAGGAACAACCAAGTAACAAAAGATAGGAAGTCTGTAACTGTATATATATATATACATATACATGTATGTACACATCTCTATCTAGACTTCTTTTGTATTGTAATTGATTTGGTTTTAAAGGAACATGTGCAGGAACATCTTTGCAGGGGTATCTTGAACTAATCGATTGATATTGCCAGAGATTCCAGCCATCCTTCCCCGCGGTTCATCTCAATGAAAATTCTCAAAGTTTGAGCATCTGCAGAAGCCGAGTTTGAGGTGATGAAGGCACGTTGGTAAGTCCAAGAGTTAGCCATACAAACCCAATTTGCCATTTGGAGGGGCATCAAGTTGAATATTAAGACCCAGTGTTTGGTAGGTTTTGGGTCTATCGCTCCATCACTAGCTGCTCATTGACTTGAGGTGCAGAAGCAAATGATTGGCGAGCGCCTCTTCCCCGCCATCTCCAAGTATCAACCAGAACTGGCTGGAAAGATTACAGGTCTGGGATGGGGGGGCTGGTGTTGAATACGGTTTCCTTGACAACAATTGGAACAAAGGGTTTACGAGAATGGTGAGTTAATGAGACTTAATGGGAATATAACGGAATTATAATGGAATATATAACCAACAACATCTTTTTGTGTGTCTGGAAATGATGTACACAACAATTTATGGCCAGTCAGATGCGAAAACTGATCATCTACTGGAATTGGTGGTACCGGTACCGTATGTTCAGAAAAACTTAATTAAATCCCTTTTTGAGCAGCTCAGGAAAAGAGGGGGGGGCGACAGGTTTTGGAGACGTGAGTCTGCAACAGCAAGAGCATTGACTATCTTAATTTGCAGGTGATGGAATGATGGTGTCACTTAGACACAGTGCGACTGCAAGCCCTCTGGATCACTGCGATTGATTGTCATGATCATAGGGTTGACCATGGGCAAGTATCACGCTTCAACTTTTTCCAGAAGTATGGCCTGAGGTTGGATTGTATGCCTCAACCGGAGAACATTTGGCTTTCTGGTGAGTATTGTCCCATGATGTTCCGCATAGGTTGCCAGGTCAGATAATTGTGGGGTTCGCAATTTGTGATGATGAAGATGTCCATGGGTTCAAGAGCAAACAGGCTTCGACAGGTTAATTACAGATCCCCTTCTTTACCGACCCCAGCAGGAAAATAATCTACTATATCATTATATATACTAGTAAATAATTGTATATAAATATATGTACATATCCTTTTCAGGACATCGGATGACTATTTGATTCTAGGTATGGTATGCCGACCCCCGTGTTTCATTTTGGCTTCGGGAACCATGGGCCACAACGACCCCAGTTTCAGTTTCGTAACTTCTCTGAGGTCCCTGGGGGTCGGGTGGTTCGGATGGGCTTCGGATGGTAGGAATGATGTTGGAGATGGACAACTCCGAGCTGTTAATTCTCCTCGACAGTGAGCACCAGCTGAAGGCGAAGGCAAGGGATGGGGTGACTGGGGTGACTGGGGACTGGGCATGGCGAATGATGCTTCCAGCTGACTTCGGTCCTGGGAAACACCGAAAGAAATATGGAAAGAAGATCTCGGACTCAAACCTGTTCGGAACTTGACCATTTGTCGTTTGAATTTTTACAGTACCAAAAATCAAAGCTGAATTTCGAGGTAAAAAACATGTAAACAGCCTTGGTTTCCTTGGTTTCCGGTTCAGATTTTGCCTCAAAAACTATGAAATTCATTGAATCCTCAATCAATTGGTTGGTTTCCCCATCATAATCCCTTTGATGTCCCATTTTTCATCCACAGATCAACGATTAAATCAGACAAGTCGACGTTTCTGTGAGGTGGATGAGGCCATGCGGGTCCTGGAGCAGGCCAAGTCGTGGGGGAGCTCAGATCGATTTTCACCTGGGATGAGATATTAATTTGGATATTAATGGGATAATTAATGGGATATAAGTATATAAGTACTGGGATATTGATGAGATATTACTGGGATATTGATAAGATATTCACTATTTACCCTGGAATTAATGGAATAGGATGAGGATGAACCAATGGATTGTAGGGTATACCCCCCAATGAAATCGCCATTGATTGTTGGGAAAATGATGATGACCCCGTGGATTTAGAGACACAAACCCAGATATATGTTACCATGGAAGTAGTGGGATATTGAATGATATTGATGATATGTATATATATATATATATATGAGCCGGGATCTAAATTATCGTAATTTAAGTCTATTATATTATATATAATATGTATATATACCATGAAATATGAGGGGTTTCTGAAAAGTCATGGGGGATCCTCAAGTCACCATGGTTGTCTCAATACTAAGTTATGGTCATCCATGACTTGGATGATTTCGGGGTATCCCCATTTTAGGAAACCTCCATCTATCATTCCTGTCGCCCGAGGGCCTCCTGGCACTAACTCACTAACAGTTGTTGGCCACAAAGACACTCTTGTAGCTGAAAGCCATTTTGTATTCATGTTGATTTTGCTAGTCAGAAATGGATAAACACTTGGATAAGATTTCTTGTTACCTTTCTATCTATTTCTGAGCTGCTATAATACCTGAGGATGAGTCAGTACCTCTAAAACATACAACCAAATTCAGATGGGATGAACATCCATGAATCCCAGCGATTGACTGGTGTGAACCACAGGGTGCCAGGGTATCGACCCCTAACCATATAATAGCCCCACTGGCATGGTAAGAACTGGGCCCAAACTACTCTGCACCTTTTGGTTCGTATTGATCGTGGCTGCTACCCATAGCCACACACGAACCATCAATGGAACACCATAGTATTAAGAAAACATAGCCTTTTGTTATACGGCAATCATACTCCCATAGTCATACAAAAACCATCAACAATGGTGCTAGAATATGACAACCCACAGCCACATAACAATCCTTGCCAACCATTGATAACCATGAATAACCACGAAAAAAAATTAATAGCCACTAAGAGCCAGAAAAGATCATTCATAACAATTTTTGCCACCACAGAAAAAAACATGAATCACCATGACGAACGAGTAACAACCACTGCTAGCCATCAATAACCCATAGGCCCATAGGTATCAAAGTATTCCATTTGATGCCCACACCAGAAATTATTAGCTCCTACTCACAACACATTCCTAAGGTAAGACTCCGCGGAACCGCGGAGCTGAAAGAAAAGCGTCGCGCTGCCAGGCGATGGGTTTCAACAAGAATGGGGGTTGGAAAACAAGAAATTGTTATGAAAATAGGGATACCCACAGTTAAAGCCATTAAATGGTAGGAAACATGATGTTTTAATCCATTGGAATTGGGGGTAGCCTATTTTCAGACAGACCCCAAATAGGAGATTTGACTCAGCAAAATTGGGACTTTGATTGATTTAACTGATTTCATCAATTTACTCGTCACAAATTAAGGGATCTAAAGCCCTTTCACCAACAAACATGGGGACTTAGTTGAGAAACATGGGGGACGAACCAGCACACATGTGGATCTAAACATCAGAAATGGGATTTGCCATGATTTTCCCACTATTTATCCAGTGATGGATTGGGTGTAAGAGGCAACAAACAATGAGGTCACACAAACAGAAGGAATTCAAGATGTTTTTCTCATTACTTGCACTCCAGCAAAGCCACATTTGGCAAGGGAATCTATAGATACCAGTAGTACCGCACAAGCGGGCGGAAGTTTCAGAGATGGGAAACCTATAGGAGAAGTTGGTTATGGCAGAGCGCACCCACTGATTGATCGAAATGTGCTTGGAGGCAGCGCAGTGTAGTTGTAGTGTAGTTGTAGTTGTAGTTTGGTTGGGGTTGTAGTTGTAGTTTGGTGGTAGTTGTAGTTGTAGTTGTAGTTTGGTTGTGGTTGTAGTTGTGGTTGTGGTTGTGTTGTAGTTGAAGTTGTAGTTGTAGTGGTTGTAGTTGTAATTGTAAAGGTAGTGGTTGTAGTTGTAGTGGTTGTAGTTGTAGTTGGGTTGTAGTTGTAGGTGTAGTTGTAGCTGTGGTTGCAGTGTAGTTGTAGTTGTAGTGGTGGTTGTTGTTGTAGTGGTAGTTGTGGTTGTAGGTGTAGTTTGGTTGTAGTTGTAGTGGTTGTAGTTGTAGTTTGGTTGTGGTTGTAGTTGGGGTTGTGGTTGTAGTTGTAGTTAAAGTTGTAGTTGTAGTTGTGGTTTGGTTGTGGTTGTGGTTATAGTTGTGGCTGTAGTTGTAGTTGTAGTTGTAGTTTGGTTGTGGTTGTAGTTGTGGTTGTGGTTGTAGTTAAAGTTGTAGTTGTAGTTTGGGTGTAGTTGTAGTTGTAGTTGTAGTTGTAGTAGTAATAGTTGTAGCTGTGGTTGTAGTGTAGTTGTAGTTGTAGTGGTGGTTGTTGTTGTAGTGGTAATTGTGGTTGTAGTTGTAGTTTGGTTGTAGTTGTAGTTGTAGTTTGGTAGTGGTTGTAGTTGTGGTTGTAGTTGTAGTTAAAGTTGTTGTAGTTGTAGTTGTAGTTGTAGTTGTAGTTTGGTTGTGTTTGTAGTTACTTGTAGTTGTAGTGGTAGTTGGAGTGGTAGTTGGAGTTGTAGTTGTAGTGGTTGCAGTTGTATTTGTAGTTGTAGCTGTAGTTGTGGTGGTAGTTGTTGTGGTAGTTGCAGTTGTAATTGTAGTTGTAGTGGTGGTTGTAGTTGTAGTTGTAATTGCAGTTGTAGTTGTAGTGTAGTTGCCGTGGTTGTAGTTGCAGTGGTTGTAGTTGTAGTGGGGTTGTAGTTGTAGTTGTAATTGCAGTTGTAGTTGTAGTGTAGTTGCCGTGGTTGTAGTTGCAGTGGTTGTAGTTGTAGTGGGGTTGTAGTGTAGTTGTAGTTGTAGTAGTGGTTGTTGTTGTTGTAGTGGTAGTTGTGGTTGTTGTTGTAGTGGTAGATGTATTCGTAGTTTGGATGTATTTGTAGTTGCAGTTGTAGTTGTAGTGATAGCTAAAGTTGTAGCTGTCGTGGTAGTGGTAGTGGTAGTTGTAGCCGTCGCTGTGGTTGTGGTGTAGTTGTAGTTGTAGTGGTAGCTAAAGTTATATCGGTCGTTGTAGTGGTAGTGGAAGTGGTAGTTGTAGTTGTAGGTGTGGTTCTAGTGTAGTTGTAGTTGTAGTTGTAGTGGTAGTTGTAGTTGTATTTATGGTTGTTGTTTTGGTGGTAGGTGTAGTTGTAGTTTCTTTGTAGTTGCAGCTGTAGTTGTAGTGGTAGCTAAAGTTATAACGGTCGTTGTGGTGGTGATGGTAGTTGTAGTTTCACTTGTCCACTTTTTCGACATCGGATCGTCAAAAAGTCCTCCGAGACCCTCAGTTTTCAACACTTTTGGCTTGGACATGTGCTTCATGCCACGACGGCGTGCATTTTTCCGACACGCGCATTTTTTTGACCGAGGATGTGGCGTTTGACTTCCAAATGTGCTTCGCGCCACAACGGAGTGCACATTTTCAACATCTCAACTTCCAAAAGTGCTCCGAGACCGTCAATTTTTAACACTTTATACTTCAAAATGTGCTTGGCGCCACAATGGCGTTTAATTTTTGACCTCTCATCTCCCCACATGGCTCCGCACCCGCCGCTCTAGCGACCCTATATACTTTTCGACCCTGCAAAGCCACAAAGCATTGAAAAAACACACTAGTGCCTTTTCCCGCACAGCTGTTTTGCGACTTTCCTGCCTTTTCGCGCACCTGCATCTTCTCTCTTCTGACTTTCTCCTGTCTGATCTTCTCTCTTCTGACTTTCCTCCTGTCTGAGCTTCTCTTTTCTGTGCCTCGGCCCATCTTGGCTTTTCCATCTGTCCATACAGTCGGGAAGTTTGACTTCTAAACTTGGGATTTTCCAGCACGTGAGGTTAGACTACCACACCGTACCCAGGCATTGGGTGTTGAACCAACCAAAGTGGTGGATTAACCAGCAGAGATGGAGAGATTTTAAAGCAGGACAAATTAGTCTACTCAGAAACAAACCTTTAGTATCCTACTCCTTGTTGCAGTCTATGTGCTTAGTGACTGGTCCATGGCTCTGGATTTGTTCCACTTCGCAAAGTTTGATGGCATCAGCAAAGCTGGGGATATGGCGGATATAGCAAATTGAGGCGGTGTAACCCCATCCATCTAATATGCAATACCTCCAGAAACCACGGGTTTGGTGCTGGCCCTATTCATTTCTTAAACATGAGGGGGATGGTTTTTCAGCTGTTTACTACTGAAACATAGCCACATCCAGGTCCATCGACGTGGGTTTTCAACCGGTCGAACTTCGGAACCAGGTCTGGGCAGCAACCGCTCCTTTTCGAAGGAGCGCAACTGTGAGATGGTTGTGACAGGTGACAGGTTCAGCCTCGGTACCGCTGACTGACATCTCTTTCCGCAGACATCCGAAGCAAAATTGGATTTGATCAAGTTTTCCAGACGAGGTGAACCATGCAAAACAAAACATGATTGTATTGAATGTATGTATGTATGTATGAATGTATGAATGTATGTATCTATGTATTTGTGTATCTATGTGTCTATGTTTGTATGTATGTACGTACGTACGTACGTATGTATGTATGTATGAATGAATGTATGAATCTATGTATTTGTGTATCAATGTGTCTATGTTTGTATGTATGTATGTACGTACGTACGTACGTACGTATGTATGTATGTATGTATGTATGAATGTATGAATGTATGAATGTATGTATCTATGTATTTGTGTATCTATGTGTCTATGTTTGTATGTATGTATGTACGTACGTACGTACGTATGTATGTATGTATGTATGAATGTATGAATGTATGAATGTATGAATGTATGTATCTATGTATTTGTGTATCTATGTGTCTATGTTTGTATGTATGTATGTACGTACGTATGTATGTATGTATGTATATATATGTATGCATGTGATGTAATGTAATGTAATGTTATGTTATCTTATGTTATTTTATGTTATGTTATGTATGCATGTGATGTTATGTTATGTATGTTATGTATGTTATGTATGTATCTATGTATCTATGTATCTATGTATCTATGTATCTATGTACGTATATAGGGTGTGTATGGTATGTATGTATGTAGGTAGGTATGTATGTACTGAAATGTAATGTAATGTTATGCATTGTATAATGTAATGTATAGTGCAATGTGTAATTTAATGTAATGTATAGTCTAATAGTGCAATGTAATGTATAGTTTAATGTCATGCAATGTGTAAAGTAATGTGTAATTTACTGTATATTTTTTCATTAAAATGTATAATGTATAATACAACGTGTAATGTATAATGCATAATGTTCGATGTAAAAGGTATAATGTGTAATGTGTAATGTATAGTGTATAATGTAAAATGTACAATGCAATGCAATGTAATTTAATGTAATGTATCTAATGTTAGGTTATGTAATGTATGGACATGTATAAAAATGTATGTTTGTACATAAATGTATGTTTGTATATGTATATGTATGTTTGTATCTGCATATGTATATATATATATGTTTGTATTTGCATATGTATATGTATACGTATATGTATCTGTATATGTATATGTATTGAGATATTGTAAATGTATATGTATACATACATATATATATATATATTTATCGATAGAAAAATAGCGGTGCCTGGCTCCTTTTGTCTTTTGTCAAACAGATTGAGAAGATTTATGGTGTGAAACAAATGCACTTTTTGGAGGAATTTCATCTTTGCCGAGGAACAACTCTGGCCGTTTGTGGCTTCAGATATGGTGTAATTTCGTTTCCATTCCTGAAATTTGCGATGATAGACCGAGTTGACTTTCACTCTTGCCAAATCTTATTTTCTGGCTCAACCACCAATCACAAAAACATCATGGTAAAACCACTTTGATATGTGGCA
The DNA here is from genome assembly GCA_003297045.1 of Symbiodinium sp. clade C Y103. NCBI lineage: Eukaryota > Dinophyceae > Suessiales > Symbiodiniaceae > Cladocopium > Cladocopium sp. clade C. Next base: position 39,240 of record BGPT01001342.1, read on the forward strand.
GAATGTGTCTATTCAAATATCGATTTGCTCCCCCATGGGGTTGGCTTTGGGTGTCTCCATTCAGTCAGTGGAGGCGCGGTCCATCACAAGTGTTGGACTCGAGATTGGCTTTGTATACTTTGGGCAAACTAGCCCCAGATGCGCGGCATTTCAGTGTGAAGGTCATGTCAATCATCATCAGCAGTTCCCGGACTTGTAGACGGTGTGTTGAAACTCTAAATCATATTTTGAACCACTATAGTTATAGTTCTGAATAAATACTGAATAACTTGAGATGTGTTGGCTTTGCCACTCTATTGGCAACGTTTGGCAACGTTGGCGGCCTGGCTGGTTTAGGTCCAGGCCGCAATGAAGAAGTTTGACCACCGAAATCCGTGCTCCTTTCCGCCCGCGTTGCGCTCCCAGGCATTTGGACCGACTGCCCCATGTTTTGTTGGGCGATGGTGATAGCATGGGATGTTCATTTATTTGCTTTTTGATGCGTTTTGCTCCGACCCTCTCTGCGATCCACTTCGAGAGCGCCTGGCCTTGGCACTGAAGCGCTCGGAGGATGCGACTTTTGGGACTTTTCTCCAGAAGAGAGGTAAACAAAGCTGGTCCATTTGGCCTTCTTTGAAGGGGCTGCAAGCTTGACTCTTATTACTGATGGCTGATCCTATTCAATTTGCAAAGAATATGATCAGATGGGATACAACATGATACAACTGTCTTGTCAATCAAACAAAATCAGAAGTGTGGTGTACTCTACTCTACATTCTATGCAGGATGGGGGTTTCCAGCTGAACAAATGGTATGCCAATCACTTTCAAGTTTTCAGCGTGATAACTCAAACACCAACCAGCAAAGTAGTTGGATGTTCCCACACATCTTATGGAACAACTACGCCCTGATGTCCTTACTATCCATTGCCAAGACTTTGTCAAGACATGCCAGAAATCACTTCAGGGAGCACCCCAATTTGCCTCGCCAGAAATGGATCGTTGAATTCTAAAAAAAAGACATTGCACCAAAAAGCGTGACTGGATTCTGTAAACAGGGCCAAATTTCAACTTTGTGTATCATGAAATGGTGTGATGTTAGGAAGGTACCCCCCTTCCTGTTGGGGAATTCCACTGGGGACCATGTTTTGATGATCTATAGATAGATCATACCTTTTGATCAACGATAGATCCATTCCACAGTAGATCCATTCAATACTTCAAAAACACTGAACGAATCAGACATGTCTACCTAGGAACCCCCCTGTAAATAGGCCCGTTTTTGTGGGAAATTCCTCAAACTAAATCGGGGATTCTCCATTTTATCCCCCGAACAAACGTGTTATCTCGCACGCCTTCGGCCATCTGATCTGAGCAGCAATTGAATCCGGGAGTTTCCCAGAGATGTGGGAGATCCGCTTCTCGCAACAAAAAGAAAACATCAAAAACATTTTGGGGAAAACTATGTGGAGAGTGGATGATTCGTAAATCGGCTTGAAATGAGAAACTCGCAGCTATAGGAAGATCTTTGAACAGGATGGCGATCCACAAAAAGCAGCGCGAGCTGATGGAAGCGGAACGGTCGGAAAGTGGAATCGGTTTGTGTCTTGCTCAGGACTAGCCTTCACTTCATTTTGTCCTTCCAGTGTTGTATTGTCCATGAAAAAAACATTTTATAGATGATTTTCCCAGTAGCACCTCCATTTAGAGGAATTCTCCCAACAAAAGCTGGAGAATTTCTGTTACCATGTTTGATTGCAATGTTGCCGAAGGGTCATGGTCCTTTCCAACTTCCACCCCGAGCCAATTGAGAGTTGGTTCACTGCCAGATGTGGGGATGGGACAAATGACTGGCCACTGGCAGCAGTACACACACAACATATATATATATATATGTATATATATATACATATGAATATATAATGTACTGTATATATATATATATACATATATATATATATATACATATATATATATACATATGTGTATACATGCATATCTATGTATGTATTTTGGGTGCGTCTACTACTGCTCCTTGGACAGATTTTTGAGAAGTTCGATCTGGACCGGGACGGCGTTTTGAACTTGAAGGCCCGGCTCTGGGCTTGGTAAATGTCCCCCTTTTGGTTGTTTTCTTCGTACCATTCCACCATGAAAAATGAGGGTGTAATCAATTGGTACAGTATATTATCAGGCAAAGACAGGGGTTGGTCAATGCCACATTTTGGGATGTTCAAACATCACCTGAATCAATGGTTGGCGGTAGTGCTTCGCCCACTGCCGAGGTGATGTTCACATGGGACATGGATCACCCCTGCATTTGGATAAGCCAAGAAGGGGCTGCTCAGTTCGAGGGCCCCAAATTTTTTCTTTGTGAGAGATGATTGAGATGGGTCAACATCCCCGATGTTTCTGGGGGAATGAGCATCATATAAGAGCTATTTTGGGCGTGAAAAAAATGAGAGCTGAAGCGTTTTTGATCTGTACGCAATTGAGTCAACGTCGTTCTCAAAAGGACTGAACCAACTTTAGCCCTGATTCTTGCCTTCGTTTCCCTGAACTTTGTTCATAACTGGCCTGGGGATATTTGATGGCATTGGAGTGCAAAATTGCAACCGTCTCCACCCCTTTGCTGGGCTGCTTCTGCATCACCCTGAGGAATCTTCAGAACATTTTGCCAAGTATGATTACTGTTTTGGCCTAAAACCTAGCCAAGTTTCCAATTCTTGAACCGATTTTCTCGATCTTCCACGATGTGGTCAGTAAGAGGCTTGCAGGATCATCCCATATCGCAGCTGCAAAATGAGGTTAAACTTGTTAAACAGGGCGCCTGTTTGACCCACAGCATGGTGCACCTGCATGAGGTGTAACCCTCATCCAGGACTTATCAAGCAGGCTCATCCACCATCGGTTTCGCCCCTCGGGCCCGCAGGAATTTAATGAGCTTCAGATGACCACGGAGGGCTCCGAGGCCTTGTACAACGCTGATCAGCTGAAGGCCAGGAACTCTGCGTGTCCTCACATGGAAAGTCCAGCAGTGATGATGTTCCCAGCGAACCAAAACTCCATCTTTAGAAGGCAATTTCCAGCCTGCTATGTTTGAGTACCAAAAAGTATCACTAAAGAAATACTTCAGCCGGCTCTTTCTGTGGGATCGGTTGTGAGCTTTGCCACGCCGCCAGTCGCTCCTCCTTGCCGTGAACCCGGACATGGAAAAGCCAGAGCTAGGCGGTCCAAGCGCCTGGGGGAGATGGGAAGGCACCTCCAAAAGTTTGGTCGCGATTCTTGCTGTTTGGGGATGGGTCAAAACCTAATATTGCCATATTGGTTGAATAAACATCTATTAACCAACTATTTTAGGATACATAGGTACCAGGATTTTGACCCATAACCGTTTAACTTCCCGTTTGTGTCAAATGGTTTGCATCCAAAATTGAAAGGAAGTAGACAATGGATTGCAGCAGCGTCAAATGCCCAAAGCGGTTGATGTCTGAATCAAAATTGCAAGAGTGATGTATCGATCAAAATAAAAAGCACCCAATGCACTAAGGCCACACTACAAGTGGGCAACTCTTTCCGGACCTCACCATTGAAGATGGTTAAACTTGAGGAAATCATCCCAGGATCACATCATATTTCAATTTTTGGGAAATAATATCCCAGACACATTGATCCATATGTATATGGTATCCATCACATATCCAGCCCACATCCATCAAGGATCCATTTGATATCCATAATCTATGCTAAATTTTTAGAACCATGTTAGCTCGTACTGTAGTGCTGGGTTCCCTGGTAGGTATGCCTTTTGCCGACTACCGGCGACTTTATTTGGAGGGGCGAATGCGAAGGGTGCCAACCCACCCTGCAACCTCTTTGGCCTTGATGGGTTCAATCGATTGGATGTGGGTGTGGACCTCAAAATATGGCATGAGCCTGCCCAAATGGCCATTTTAATCGGGAAAAATGATGAACCTGTGGAATTTAGATGGTATGATAGCAACCAAAACAAGTATGGAGCTGGGAAGAATTGAATGGCGGCTGAACCGGGCAAAATCGGGCTGCACTGTGAAGTAAGTAAAATGGCAGTCGAAGCCCAAGCTTTCAACCAATCAACAGGGTGAGATAGCAGATGTTTTGCTGGAGTGATAGAAAATACTATGCTACCAGCCACCCATATCTAGAAGTTTGCTAAGGAGCATGGGCCACTAACGGTCCTAACAAATATCCACAGGAGGGATCTATGGAATCCACAAGCCATTCTGCACTTGGGGCTCTGGTAGCTCTTCCAAACATGCTCAAAAGACCATGCAAGTGGGTTGTGATCTGATGATACATTGTGCTGTTGCGATGTGGCTTTGCTTTGCCATTAAAAACCTGTAACCTTCAGAACGAGTTCACCTCAGATATGAAGGTCACAGAATATCGCAGGCAGATATATTAGTCCAGCAATTTGAAGTGGTGTCAAACTAAGAGCTTATTCCATTTGAATCTCGCGGATAAGTTTTTTTTCCTACTCACCACATATATACACACACGATATGATGAGATGAATGTGTGTATAGCACACATATACCTACATGTATCTGGATACGACACATTAATTTACATACGATCATATACACACATCTATATCTATATATATATGCAACATACACACACATATATAATATAATATATATATATATATCATTATATATGTATGATATGATATATATATATATATGATAATATATATATATATACATATGATAATATATATATATACATCAGGAGGAACAAAGTTTATGCTTCTTAAAGGCTTTACACAACATCCATCTCGGCCCACCGCGGATCACATTTCCAAGTCCATTTTGTGTGGCAGGTGTGGGACGGTCAATTTATCGCCCTGTTTTAAATATATAAGATTATAAAGCATTTGGAGGGTGGAAATCCGACCGGGGTACGACACAGTTCCATGCTAGGATTCTAAGGGGAAAGGGTGT
>BGPT01001342.1:44763-146094 GCA_003297045.1 Symbiodinium sp. clade C Y103
GTTGCTGCAAAGCAATGCTTTGAAGCCAGAGAAGACAGACATGTTGAGACAGACATGTTGCACGTGCAAATTGCAGGATCTGAGGTGGAAATTCCCACTAAAGTAGCTTTTTGTACCCATCAGGAGGAACAAAGTTTATGCTTCTTAAAGGCTTTACACAACATCCATCTCGGCCCACCGCGGATCACATTTCCAAGTCCATTTTGTGTGGCAGGCGTGGGACGGTCAATTTATCGCCCTGTTTTAAATACATAAGATTATAAAGCATTTGGAGGGTGGAAATCCGACCGGGGTACGACACAGTTCCATGCTAGGATTCTAAGGGGAAAGGGTGTGCAGAAGAAGAAGAAGTTGAACATGTTCACTGCTGGAAGCTCAACAAGCGCAACTTTTGTCCTACCATTGTATACATACATATGATATAATATATACATATGATTAATATATATATATGATATAAATAATATATATGATAATGTATATATATAATATAATCTATCCATATCAAACCCATGCGCATGTCTACATCACTGGGAATTTCACGACGCCATGGACCCTGGTAGCGGTGCCTGCCATGGGCCGGCCTGGCCGTCGCGTGGGCATAGCCAAGGCATGTGATCCCAAGTGACTCCACCACCACACCACAGGGGAGGGGGGGGTACCCATGGGGGGTGTGGCAGGGACTGGTATATATATATATATAGTATGGTACCATACAATATATGTATATGATGCATTTATCAGTTCTCTACATATTTTCTTGGAAGATTGGTGGAGTTCCCACTGCCAGGCGTCCTGGTTCCTGCTGGCGGTTCTGTGGCAGGCGTTGAGTCTGCGGTGATGGTTGGGGATAAGCCAGTGTATTTTTGAAAGAAGATACCATATACCTACTGTAGGTGCTTAATATTATGGCATGGGAGAAACCATATATATATATATATATATACACATTAAACAAAAAAAACATAAAAAACTCTAGTTTTGAACATTTGCCGAACCAGTTCGGGGACATAAAGACGGATCACTTATGTATATGCAACTTTCTAGTATTTACCTGGCCAGACTTTTCAGGGGACCCAAGAAGTGGACTCTCATTGCCAGTGGCTTCACCATGTCATGACTGGTCATGACACCAAGCAGTGTGGCTGAAATGGGGAACATCCAACCCTCTAGCTGTTTTTGCACATACGTCACCCCCCCATTTTCTTGGACCAAAGGAGATCTTGGAAAAGCAAAGCGCGGCCGTGATGAGCAGACAACAAACTAGGAGTTGTTTAGTGAGATGCGTGAATCTCCGTTTTCGATGTGGAGGTTAGTCAACACCCAGAAGGCCTTTAGAATGGAGGCATCAACATCCATTCATAGCAACCCCCAAAAGATAGAACAGTCAAATCCGACTAGAACACTATAGGCACTAGGCACATCTATCTGTTTGGGGGGTTACTATACCATCATTCACCAGTTCTGTCGATATGAACACCTGAGATTCGAGGGGTTTGACCCATCCCCATGCGCATTCTGCTGGACAGGCGACGCCAGCACTGAGGAGACTCCGTGCTGCACCATCCAAATCATCCAATTGTTGGGACATAAGTTCACCCTACCATTTACAAGGTTGCTCCAACCGGACATAGGTCAATTTGGTTGCCACTCTCGAGGGAAACCCATTGTCGTTTCATGGAAAATCTCTGGATCTGAGGAGCTTCGTGGGTCCGACTTGCTCCAGGCAGGGTGCTCACCGGTTGGGGGCTGCGATGTTGGTGGTGGCCTTGCTGTGGCCGGAGGTGATGTGGCCATGGTGGCTTTTCTTTGCCAAGATCTGGTTACTAAGGGACCCAGGGCAACCCGTGCATTCAGAAAAAGGGAGTTAGAAAAGGGAGTTTCAACATGTTGGAAGCCAGTCTGTATGTTACGAAAAGCCACCTTTTGCCATTGAGAGATGTCTAAAGTACGTGGCCCACAGGCAACAATAGACCTTATAAAAGCAAAGCCATTTGAGCCCAGCCATGGTGCGGCACTGGACGCTGTTGTTTGCCTTGAGTGGTTTCTTGGTTCTTTGGTTTGGACTCTCCTTCGACCCTGGTGCCGCTTCAATAGGCTTTGCCGTGGAGAACCAAGGCACCGGGAGACCGAAGAAGGACAACAGAATCCATACTCCTGCATCCAGCACAGATCGGTTGGATCATTATGGGCTCACCAAGACCGACAAGATCAAGTTGTCCCAGTTGAGAGAAGCAGGCAAACAAGGCAATTGGAGGCAAGTGCAGCGTCTTTTTGATTCTTCCAAGGACCTCAAGATTCCGATGTTTAATGCCTACATGACCGCTGCCATGAGATGCGAACAATTCCAGGAGGGAGCTCGGATGTACGAGAAATTGTGTAAGTTCTCCCTTCCCAAGGAACTTGCGACGTACAACTTGGCAGTAAAGCTCTACGCAAAATCGGGACAGGCTGACCTAGCCCGGCAAGCGGCCAACAAGGCCTTGGCAAGATTTGGCCTGGACCATACACTGGGTGCAGCCTGGTTAGTCGCCGCAGCGGAGGTAGGTGATTTCCAAGAGGCAAGACATATCCTAGAAAAAATGACGGGTTCAAATGTCACAGTTGACAAAACCCACATCACCACAGCCCTGAGGGCAGTGAGGAAGAGTAGTAAAGCGACTTCTGCCGATGCGACAAAACTCTTCGAGATGACAATGGACTTGGGTTTGAAACCGGATGTTGGCCTTTGCCATTCTTTCCTCTCGTCTCTCGAAGAATCCGAATTGGAAGACTTTCAGATGATGGATGATGTTGTTGAGAGATTTGAAGTTGATGTCAATTCTGCCTATGTGCAGACATATTTCAGACAGCTCCTGTTCCTGGGCAGGAGCTATTGGAGTGAGGCTGAGCTGAGGATCCACCTGCGAAATATGCCAGGCAGTCACCGAGAAGCAGCTCTTAGGGCGCTCGACTCTTTCGAACTGAAGATCAAGATGCCACCATTCTGCAAGATGCTTGAAAGAGCACTGTGGGACACCTTGCCATAAATTCAGGGCAGATCTTTGGTTGGTGGTTTCAAAGATTGCGTGTTTCCCACCTCATTTGGGAGGCTGATCCAACATGACTTATAGAATAGTTTTTCTGGGGGGTCAGAACAAGAACCACCAACCAGAGTCTTGTTATCTCTTCCAGGCTTTTTACATGAGTCTATGCTACTCAGAGAGTGCGCTGATCGAGCACCATGCACCGTTTAGACAATGCAGATATCTTAGTCAGTGCAAAGAGTGCCACCGGTGCACCATGTGTTGCAGTGACTAAGCTTGCGCAGTGATGATTTGAAATCAATAGCTGCATCATGTTGCGAAGTGCATCATTGTTACGATTTTCTCGAGCGACCAGAGACATCATCCAGCTTGGCACAGGGTTCCTTCCAGTTCCAGTTCCTTTTTTGTGTTCTATACCTCGGTGGAGTTGGTAGCTAGAAATGATGTCCCAAGCAGATGATGTTACCCGGCCATCACACATGGCTGGAGAATTCCCCATTGACTTCCATGATTTTCCCAGAGGTCAGGGCAAGTTGCCACAGAGCTCCCTCCAGGTGCAGCCCAGTGTTACAAAAATCACTGATGGAACGTGGGCTTACATTTGGGTCATAGCTTAGATTTGGAATGATTTGGACATTTTGTCATGTGGTAAAGCCATGGTAAAGCCATGGTAAAGCCATGGCATTGGGTTTCCCACATGAACCACAGCTGAAGATCGAGGTCCGCGGCCACGTGTTGCTCGCGCCGGCCTGCGAGGCCAGGACTCGGATGGGACGGGCACGGATGGGGGGTGGGTTTGGGGCAGCAGATGGGTGGGTTTAAAGAACCAACGTGGGAGATGTGGGAGATTTCAGCCGCAAAAAATTGGGGAAGAACCAAGGCTTTTGGAGGGAAAACCTATGAAATTTGGAATAGTTAACCGGGATAAGCATGGATACATAGGAAACTAAGAGGTGGCTTTACAGTGGTTGCTGGTTGACCCTGTGGAAATCAAAGGTGGCAGGCCGGGTAATTCCCCTTTTGAAAAGGACACATCATGTGTTAGTGGAAATAGATGTGGGATTTTCCATGGCCGGGTTAGAACAGGCTTTGTCATCCCCGGATCCTGGAAGAGAATGTCACACTGAACAAATCCACTGGATTGTACCAAGATTTTTGAGGAACAGTGTTTATCATTGGGGGATGGTTTCACAGCGATAGTTCAAGGATAAGGTACAATCAAATTCCAATTCTTGAAGGTTTACACAATCCCCAAATTGGGTCCCCAAATGGGAAACATTTGTGTGGCTTACGACTGGGTTTACCCAAATGATGATGTTGTTTCGTTGACAAAATCTAGTAAATGATGGTTAATGCCAACCCCCCTTTCGCATCTTTTCGTTGCGTTGCAGGGTGGCTCAAAAATCGACGAAAAGGAGCTGACGTTGCGAAGGCTGGCAACCGGGAAACATAGCATGATGGATGAACATGTCCAGAGTGGGGGTTAGGATGTAGCATCTGCGGGTATTCCAGAATTATACTAGGAAAAAACCCAATAATTATGGACACATGATATCGCTATGAGGTGACAGTTGCCAACTTGTATTGTCCACATCCAGTTGTGGTCCAGTTGTGATCAGTTGGCAAACGGCCATTTTTTCAAGTCCCCACTGGCATAATCTGCCATTTCAATTCTAGGGGAATCTAGTGTACAAGGGCATGCATAGCACTATAGTATATACACATATGATCATGTATATACACATACATTCAAACAACATATTTTCTTTCGGCCGCGTGCAGCCTGTTGGAGTTATGTGCATCACTAAGTGCTGTCCCAGCGCATGGGGCCACCACCTTCCATCTCAAGGTGGCTTCCCACGCCGCTGAGGCACGGTGTTTCTCGATGTCGTGGAGCTGTTGATCTGTTAGAAATGACCAGAGCATGATCTCTGGCTTTCAACAAAAACCTGAAGGATGTTTGCCATTTCTTTGCCATTTAGGCTATGTGCCGTTGGTTTCGTGTTTTTGGGTGGTTTGTGCGGGTTTTCCATCCACGCTTTCTCCCGCAGTCCTGCTGTGAGGAGAACGCGACGTCGCTGCCCTTCCCCCCAGAGCTGTTGGAGGATCTGGAGGCCGACGACCCAGTGGAAGACCCAGTCGCAGTGAAGGAGGTCGAGCCAAGAAGGGAAGGTTTCATGCGCGAGTGGCCTGGCCAGATTATTGGGATGGGTGCCAGAAATAGATGGACTACAATAGATTCTATATGGTATGTGAATTCTTATTTTTATGAATGTATGATATATTTTAAGGTGTATTGCAGTTCAGAAAAGCTGCCAGCTCATGTTGGCTTGAAGATTTCAATATTTAACTTAATTTGAGTAGCTTGGAGGAAGTGTGCCGAAACTTAAGTTGAGTAGCTAGGATCTTCCGATTTAGCTCCAGTGACAAAGCCTCCGAAGACATTACTGTAAAAGAACGCGCGCGCTACTGTGCCTAGCAAGATTTTCTTACTTGATCATTATCCTTTTTCTTGCTAGAAATTGAAGATGATACCAGAAGTGTATTTGCCAAAAGGCGGCCCCCCCACCAGACTACAAAATCAGACCGCTTTCGGGAACCAACATTTTGATCAGAAGCCATATATAAATACACACGCATGCATAATATATAAATACACACGCATGTATAATATATATATGTATACACATATTACATATTTATATAAATTTATCTACGCACATGCATCATGGTATGTATATACATGTATAGTATTCATTTGCATAATATGTATGTACTACATGTCCAATACGTGTATATATGTATATACATACATACATCTGTGTCCATTGTGATACACATACAAATGTTTGTGTACGTATATGCATGCATATATATAAGCTAATCACTGTGATATAGCAAAACACAATACTGTACATATAACCAATGATACCTGGGCAGATGAACAGTCATTGCAGGGATTCATGGGCCACAGTGTAAACACCTACAAGACTTGGATGTTTGAACTCTCCAAAACTGGCTCTTCGGGGTTGAAAATCTGGGGATCTAGCAGATACACATTTTGATAGGCATAGTACAGAAATTTATGCATGGGCCGAATTCACTCGATTGGGAGTTTTGGCTGACCGGAGTTGATTGAGATTCTAGGGCCCCACGTGCCTCATGGTAGCCAGCCCCACTATGCAGAGACACCACACATAGGTGTCCTAATATCACTAGCTGGTTGATCAAAAAGCAGATGGGTGACCGAATGAAGAACCAATAGGTAGATGCCCCATCTTCTGGTTACCAATGGTGTCCTTATATGTAGAAAGAAATATGGGTTCAAATGGTAGATGACCCTATTGGTGACCAAATGGTATCCAAATCTCTCGGTATTCCCTCACAAGAGCATCATTGGTGTAGCCATGATCAACCGACTTGCAAGTCGCAGATAGATGCAGTTGATCTCTGGTGGCGGATACAAGGTGTCTGGAACCCCCTTTTTGCGAATCCAGTAGTGATTTCTGGGTGACGTTCACAGTGGAAATGCTCGGGGCTTCCTTACATGACCCCCAAACCATTGTTTCTTGTTTGGTTTCTTACTATTATTTGGTTGATGGTTTCATTTCTACCACTTGACTTTCCTGTTCTTGGCCTTTTTGCTTGGGCACCATGCCAACACCCTGGCCCCCCTGGCCCCCCTTTCATTCATCCGGTTGCCGTGCCATCCAGTGCCAGGAGTCAGTTCTGGCGTTGGACCGGAGCGCTGGGTTGGTCCCTGGATTTTATCCTCCTGTGCTGGGCGCTGTTTCTCCGGAAGATTGGGATTATCGACCAGGGCCAGGACTGGACTGGTTGCGGATGGTGGGGGTTGATATGCTGGATCTGAGGATTTTTCGAAGGAGTCACACTTTGTTTTTGAAAATATGTTTTTGAGAGGTTGGAGTTTCACGGCAAGTTGGGGCTCTGGACTCCACTTCATTTTCAAGCTGACTTTTTGGAGAGCGCTCGGCTTGTAGGCCAATAGCATCCAATAGCTCGAGACTTTGTGAGCCAATGGCCGAAGGATCCGGATGTAGAAAGCCTCAAGTACGACTCCGCAACGTATGCTGATCTTGTGGCAAGTCAGCTACAAGAAGAACGATATGTGCCTTGTCAGCTGCCTTTTTTTTGACCGGCCGCCGTAGAACTTGTACCACTTTCGAAGAGGGCAAAGTAACACTTTTTGTTCAGAAAATGCAGGTTGAGGGAGGAAGCAGCACTTTTTCTTATCCACAAAATCTTCGGTTAGCTTCGCAGCCGTGGATGAGGTATCGGAGTCCAACAGAGCCATCGGAACCGTCCTGGAAGGAGCCTTGCAAGCCCGTTGTGACAGTTGTCTCCTTTTTGTGTTGGTCTCTTGGGATGCTGAAAAGCATATTGAGAATCCTTGATTGCGCAAGTCGGCTCGAAGTCTCACCCCTACGTGCTCTTTTGTGGCTGATTCTGAGTCTGAACATGATCTAGAATCTAGATCCTCTACATCCCCCATTTTATTGCCATCCTTTCGGTGGAAACCCAAGGCCTGGGCTCGCAGCTGGAATCCCTGCGATTGCGGGCCGAAGAGATCCTCCGCCCCACCGAGGAGAAACTGCCCAACTACGACGACGTGGCTCGGACTGGGACCTGGGACGGTGACCGATTTCTGGGCGGTTGGAGATTTTTGTTGGCTATGGCGGGTGATTTTGATGAATTTCATGGGTAAAAAAAAAACGTGGCAAAGAAACAGTTGGGATATAAATAAATAAATATATATAATTATATACATATAATATATATACATACGTATAGAACCTCTTTAACTAATATATCCACTGAAAGGAGGCGGAACTGCAGCCCCAAGCAGCTCCCCTGTTGGATGCTGAATGGGCGTTGTTTCGCCTGCTTCGTTCCAGTCGTCGGATCCTGTCATCACCCATCACTGGTGGCTGGTTTTTGTTTTGATTTTTGCTTACTTCTTACATTCCATCAGGGTAGATTGATCCCCGCTTTCATCTCCTTGGGATTTTTGGGGTAAAACACCATCCATCTTTGGTTCATCCCCGAACATTTCGTTGGTTTAAAGTTGCAGGCCTGTTTTTCATCAATCCGCCAACCTTTCCCCAATGAATTCGGTCATCTCTCACTACCCCCCGGCAATTCAACATAGCTATTGAAAATGGTCCATTTATAGTTGATTTATATACAGTAGCTATTAAAATGGTGATTTTACATAGCTATGTTAGTTTAGCAAAGGGGACCAACTGCCATCAGGTTTTGATCTCCAAGAAAATTGGAGAGCTGCAAGTTGCCCTTGAGGAGATTTTTTATTGCAACTGCTCCCTGAATGGTTTTCAGAGCCAGACGCATTTGCTCATCTTCTCATGGACCAACAGCTTCCTGAGAGGACCAACAGCAGGTGCTGGGCCGTGAAAGTGCGAATGTGCTGATGAAGCTACAGCAAAAGCCTGGGAAGCTTGGCAGATGCCAAAACAACTGGATTTCAGTAGAAAATGGGCATCTCATCTACTGAAACGGTAATTTTGTTACCAAACATGTGAAACAAACATGTTATTTCAATGATGGTGACTTGACAGAAACGGCAATTTTTGTAACCCAACATTGGTGCGATTATCAGGAAATGAAGACGCAAACACTGGATTTGCGCCATGACACATATTAGATTTTCGCTTGTATTTTGCAGGAACGAAAGTGATTTCACCACCAAAATCTGGGTTCAGAAAAACGAAGATGCGCCCAACAAAAATGAGGGTATGCCGCCTCAAAGATGGGAACTTCACCACCAGGCCGACATCGATTTCAGAGTTGGATCACGACTGGAAGGAGTTAAACTCCTCTTGAACTTTAGGAGTCCAGGAAAAGGCAGAAGAGAAATTGTTGCGTTTTAGACTTTTCTATTGTTTTGGAACACTAAAAGTATTCCATCTACTGGGTGAACTTTGGTTTGATTTAGTTAATTCAGTTAGTTTTCCGACATTTGGGCAGAGCTATATTCAATGAAGGTAAAGTCCAGAAACCCCCACTACTATCAAGTACCAGTACAGTAAACTCTTTGTTCCCCAAATCTGATGTTTAATCATCATTTTCCGTACTCATCCCCACTGTCAAGTCCACCCATGTTATTCCCAAATAGCTACCCATAGCATTGTTGCTTGAATGACAATTTTCAGAGCCAGATCATATGACGTTTGGTGATATATCAGTCTAGACCCGCCATTTTTGTTGAATCCCCACTTTCTTAGCTACCCTCGGGCAATCAAATGTGGCAATGGAAAAACACTATATGTGGATGGTTATAGCTGGGAAAATAATCTATAACTGGGGTATTTTCCATTGCCACGTTTGTCTACTGGAGGGCAAACATATATATATATATATTACATATTCCATTGCATCCCCATTACATTCCAATTGTGGTTGTTTACTTACCGTTTTATTCCTATTATCTCTTCATTGTTAAATCACCATATATCCGATTACTATATAGTTCATCCCACAATTTCGAGAGAAGTTGGCTATATCTGAATATTCCATTAATATGATTATCCCCAAATCATCCCATGTTTGATTGACCTTTTCATTCCATTATTATCATGGGACATTAGCATGTTAATGATAGCAACCACATCATGTTTGTTGATGATTGTTGATGAGGGGTTTCGTATTAATCATGTTTGTATTCATTAATACCACCATGAGCTTCAACCAGCCGAGTCACTGTCAGGATTTTGCGGCAGTTGGCCGACGAGATTTCGCCCGTGCTGCCCGAAAGGCCCAACAATGGCCTCTTGCCGGAGGCTGGCGTCCGGATGTGGAAGGGATATGGTCCGGATGTATGAAGAAATAGTGATTTATCCATGAACAATTTCGATTTGACCATGAAAAGTGATGATTACCCATCAAAAATATGATATGATGGGTTTGTACCATCGTTTACCATGAGACATCGTGGTGACCTCAGTTATAAGTTGGTCTATAACCCCATTAACCAACTTAGCTCACTCTGGGGCACCACCTTCTTGATGTTGCATGGATGATGTGAATGATATGAAGAAATAATGGTGATTTAACCATCAAAAATGGTGATGACAACCCATCAACAGTATGATACAGTATATGATGGGCTTTACCATCATCGACCATCAAACATGGTGAGTTATAATGGAGATGACTAACCATCAAATTTGGTTATATCTTATTTTCAGACAACCCAGATGTTGAGTGGATGTTAGATATATGAAACAATCATCAACCATCAACAATGATGATATAAATGAATACATGTTTCTTCGATCTATTGTTAACATCATATTATATTTCTTGTTGAATGGCTGTCAGTAGATTTATGTTAACCATCAAACATGGTGATTTAATCATCCAAAATGTGAGATGTAGTGGGGATGTAATAGGGATGCTTGAAGGATAATAATCATGAGATATAACTGACTTACCTGTCTAGGGCGCCCTTTCCTGTATGGGTGTGTCTGAGAATGGGGGATACCCTGAAAACGACGATTTAGAATGGGGAACATGATTATTAACCATCAAATTTGGGAGTACCAACCATCTTCGAGACCTTTGGCCAACATGCCTCCTGTGCGAGCGAGCCATCTGCTCCCATGCCTTCTCTGTCCCCACCACTCTCGCTGCCAGTTGCAGATCGCATTGCGGAGTTTTGGCGTGCAAGGCGCAACGTGTTGGAAAGCACGGTTGCCACGCTTTATTCCCAGCACCGACAACTTGATCCGAGGGATACGCTCACGTTGGCTGCTTTGTTCCATTCGTTGCCCCATGAGTGGCCGGTCCAGCCGCATCACTTCTCCTTGTCTTTGGATTTGCTTTTCGATCATGAGCTGGGACTTTGGTGGCAACGGGCTGCAGACAGTGTTACTTTCCAAGGCACCATCAGAGATGCATGGAACAGCCAGTTGAATGTTGTGAAGTTGCTTCCTTTCTTCCTAGCTGTGCTGTCTATCTTTGCAGAAAGAGCCGGCATAGCCAGGGAATTCCCGGTTGGATTTGCTTTGACCATCGCTCCCTGGCTTTGCCCCCGCTCGCTCCACGTCTGCTTCAAACCACTGAAGCCGGAGCACGGGGTGCGGCCCCGCTTATTCGCCCTGCAGAAAGCAACTGCGGCAAATCGCAATTTTTTCGGCAGCTCGTGGACGCAGCTTTCGTCACTCACGGTCCTTCGCGTCCTTGCCTTGAAGACACCCTTCCCGACAAATTCCCCTTTAGGCATGGGGTGGGAATTCAGGCCAACTTTCCTGTGGCCCATGGATCAGCCAGAACATGACCCTGACAATCCACACGTAATATTCGGCGGTGCTGCCAGATTCCTACTCGATATTTTTGCCCGTCTTTGCACGTCCTATGGGCAAACTTTGGATTCGATGGGCTTCGATTATTTTCGAATCCCAGTTGATGTTCCTGCAGCTGCCATGTGGTCCAAGTTCCGACACCAAGCTGAAAAAGATAAAGACATTGTTCCCCCTTGCGCAGTTGGGGCTGTGGGGAAGCTTTGCCTTACAACCACTTCCCACATTGCCGCCTGCCATCTGTTGCAACAGGCGTTCCTCGACATCAAGGATGGCCGGGCCGGCCGATTTGGATTTCCTTCGTAATCCCACTTCGCAGTCGGCTGTGGCACCGCTTCTTCGCTGGCCACAAATCCAACCGTTGCCGCCAGATCTGGTGCTTGCTGCCCGTGAGCATCTTCATCTCGTGCTCACTGGCATCTTAACTTGTTTCAATGAGATGAAGTTGCCTCAAAGCGAACGGGCAGGCCCTCCAGCCTTAGACGAAAACCGGCCCCGCCCGCATCGCCAACAGAAGCCACCGCAGGAACTCAGCGAACCTCCGCGCAAGAGTACCGACGAGGAGGCTTTACGCATTCTTCTCCAGCGATGCCAAGAACAAACCCACATCAACGTCAAGAATGCCAACCAAATCTTGCCTCGTCGCCTCGGGTTTCGCTCTGACCAGCAGGCAATTTGCCGTCTCTTTGATTTTGCAGCCCAACACCATGCTGGCGTCCGGAAACGTAGCCCTGGTGCAGCTTTGCGCTTGCGGCTAACTTTGCCAAACATCGATGCAGCTTTCCGCCAGCGCTTGAATTTGCAACTTTCCATGCCTTCCACTGCTGCGGCTGAAGACGCTGCAACGGCTGGCGCTGGTAAGCGTGGCAGAAGAGCCCAAGGAGCTCCTGCAGAGCAAGAGGACGCAGGCCGCAAAAAAAAATAGAGAAAAAATAATTAGTTCCTCCCGTACATGTGCCAGTCGACCCACGGCTTACGAAGGCCTTGCAAACCAAACCAACATGTCGAAGGCGGTCCACCAACACTTTGCGGATTTACCTCTGGAGCGGACATTGTTGGTGCGATGCAAGCCACTCAAATGCACCAGAAAGGGGATCAAGTGTGTCTTTTTTTGCAAGACCCATCATGACAGGGTAACAAAAGAAAAATGCAAATGGGGAGGTTCTGCTTCCATCATAACATTGCCGGACGAACGCATGCAGCTCAAATTGAAGTACCAAAGTGATGATAGGCACGCCTCTCGCGAACTGCAACTGTATGGCTGGCGCCAAAGACAAGCAGCCGCAAGATCAGAGCGCCACGACACAGCTTCAGTGACTGAGGCTGTACATGCCATTGCCGATCCGGCAAACCCACACGCCCCCCGTGCGCCACTCAAACCACATGTGTTGGTTGGCTTTATTCGACGCACGCGACAGAAGGTGCGAGCACAGGATGACGAGGCTCCAACCGCCAGTTTTTCTCACTCCTGCAGTGATTGCGAATACCGCAACGACCAGTATGCATCTCTTCAGCAGGTGCAAGGTCCATTGCCTCCCAACAGCACAGCGTTGGCTTCATCTGATTGCAACCTTCGCGTCGTAGACAAGTGTTTGTCTCCCACACAAGTTTGTCTACCATTGATTTGCCCTCAACTTCTGGACTCAACTTTGTCACTGCTGCCCAAGCCCTGGAATCTCAAGCTGTCAACTGATGGAACGTATCGCCTCATGTTCCAGTCATATACACCCTTCTCACCATGGGTGTCAATGTTAAGAACTGGTCAGCCCGAAAAGATATAAGCATTTATTCTTTTCGTTCCTCGTTCGTTCCTCTTTGTTTGGCTCTCGTTCCTCTTTGTTTCGCTCTCGCAAACAAAGAGAATGAAGATGCTTACATACACACACACACACACACATGAGCGACATGTTGCTCAAAGCTGCCAATACACTGGGCCATGACCTAAAGGCAGACCATATCTTGCAATGGCATGGCGACATGCACTTGGGCATTGAAGCTGCCCGTCGCCATGCCGTGCCCAATTCCACTCGACTTTCAGATTGGGCGCATGTTACTGGAGTTACTTCACAAGGCCCTTCTGGACTTTCAGGCCTCCTCATTAAAGAAATGTCCGGTGAAACCAAGGACACAGTACTGCCTTGGATTTTGCAGTAGTGTCGCATTTCCAAACAGTGGCCTGCCTTCTTGTTCCATGTTGTTTGGGAATCTTTGTTTCTTGAGTTAGAGACGGTGTGTGTGTGTGTGAATCAAACACAATCAGAAAGTTACAGCGGCAAGACCAACCCAGATATTGAACGGTTTGCGAACTGGAAGCCACGGCCCATTTAATTCGATGATTTAGCTGGAAGAAACACTGATTTTCCATAGTATGTTAAACTACCAGAAGGTATCTTCTTGTAGAAGGATAACAATCAGAAGACGATGATTAGACAATAGTTTTGGATCACATTGGGATGTGAATCATCAATAAGTATTGGGTTTGTCTGAACATGGGGGATGGGCCGGGCCCCCCATTCATGGCAATTTTAATAGGGGCGATGACACGGCGATGAGGTCTTAAACCATGATACCCGCGTGGATAGAGGGGTTTCTTCCACAATTCAACTAGTAGCTAGGAGGGATTGACGGGAAAGAACTGGCTGGAACATCTGGAATATCGGGGATTGACCCGAAAATCTGTATGATTTAGTTCAATAGTATATTGCTGGCCGGGATGGCTTCAAATTTGTTAAGGCCTCCAAAAATTGGTCCGGAGCGAGCAAGTGGGGAAAGATGAAGAGGATTAATGCCATGCCAGATGATACAAATAATGGTTTTGGTACCATTTTGTCCTGATTGCCAGGAACTTCTGTAGAATGGAAAGCGATGAGCACTGTAATGTTTCACCGATTCACTGACATGCCCTTTGGAAATTTATCTTGGCTTGCTGGAAAATCACTTCATCACTGGCATACTTTGATCTGCATTCCCTTTACAATTATACAATTTGGGTGGGTAAACGTCACTTACAAGCGACAGATGACACATGTATCATGATTATGTTGACGACATGCATGTAGTATCTATGTGTTTACACACATACATGAATATATGTATGTATGTATGTATGTATGTATGTATGTATGTCTGTGTATGTATGTATGTGTATGTATGTATGTAATGTAATGTAATGTAATGTAATGTAATGTAATGTAATGTAATGTAATGTAATGTAATGTAATGTAATGTAATGTAATGTATGTATGTATGTATGTATGTATGTATGTATGTATGTAATGAATGTATGTATGTAATGTATGTATGTATGTAATGTATGTATGTATGTATGTATGTATGTATGTATGTATGTATGTATGTATGTATGTATGTATGTATGTANATGTATGTATGTAATGTATGTATGTATGTAATGTATGTATGTATGTATGTATGTATGTATGTATGTATGTATGTATGTATGTATGTATGTATGTATGTAATTAATGTATGTAATGTATGTATGTATGTATGTATGTATGTATGTATGTATGTATGTATGTATGTATGTATGTATGTAATTAATGTATGTATGTATGTAATGTAATGAAATGCAATGTAATGTAATGTATGTATGTATGTATGCATGCATGCATGCATGCATGTATGTATGTATACATATGTATACGTATACATGTGTATATATATATATATAGATACATACGTACATATGTCTCCTTACCCAATGTATCATGAACCATCGCGAATTTGGTCCTTTCCGGGGCTGAGGAGTTGCCTCGCTTCCTGGAGCAATCGGCGGTGCCGGTCCTGGCCTTCCTGGGGGTCTCCTTTTTGGTGGCGCTGCTCTCGCGGCAGTTCCTGCGGGTCGTCACCGTCTGGCGGAAGAACGAGGAGGAACGGAAGGCGGAGAAGGTCAGGAAGATCCAGCCTTTTGGGCGGCAACCAAAAAAACGACAGACACCTCTGGGTTGATGATTGAAACGTGATTTGTTTGAATGTTTTAAGTAGTTTGAACCCATCAAGGTTTCAATAGGGGAGGATCGATAATTAGCTGGGTTTTGAGGTTTGGACCACAGTTGGATGGTGTCTATGTGGGATTTAAGCATCGTTATAGGTTTATCCGCTTATCAAAAATATGTTGTTCGTGGTGGCCTAAGCATCCAATGATATGGCCAGACATTGACCAACACTTGTGGGGATAAGACACGCACGCACACACACATATATATATATAGATATACATTCATATAGATGTTACAGGTTATATTGTATTGTATTTTAGTATATTATATTTTATTTTGTTATATTTTGTTATATTAAAATATAATTAAATATTATTGGAATTATATTATACTATAATTTATATTATATTATATTATATTATAATATATTATATTATATTATATTACATTATATTATATTATATTACATTAAATTATATTATATTACATTATATTATATTATATTATATTAAATTATATAAAATAATATAATATTATATAATATTAAATTCTATTATATTATATTATATTGTATTATATTATTTTATAGTATATTATATTTAAATATTTTATAAAATTGTATTTCAATATATTATATTATATTATATTATATTATATTATATTCTATTCTATTAAATTATATAATATAATATTATATAATATAATATTATATTTTATTATATTACATTATAAATTATATTATATTACAGTATATTATATTATATTATATTATGGTATATTATATTATATTGTATTAAATTATATAATATTACATTATATTATATTTTATTATATAATATTATATAATATTAAATTCTATTATATTATATTATATTGTATTATATTATTTTATAGTATATTATATTTAAATATTATATAAAATTGTATTTTAATATATTATATTTTATTATATTTTATTATATTTTATTATATTTTATTATATTATATTATATTATATTGTATTATTTTTTTTTATATTATATATTTTATATTATATCATTTCATATCATATTATATCATATCATATTATATCATAATATTTTATATCATATCATATCATATTATATTATATTTTATTATATATCATATCGTTTTATATTATATTATTTTATTTTATATTTTACTTAATTTTGTTATGTTGAGACCCCTAATCCTTGGTTAAGATGGTTTATAACGCAGTTAATGGACTGGTTTGTGATATGAGAGAAAACAACTTGTAGCTGGGGAGCAAGGTTGGGGATGGTTTGATAGATACTTGGACGTGCATCCCACTTAGTAACCCATTTTGTTTGCGCGTATACGACTGGGGATTCTCTGCATATAGACCTGGGGCACAATGCGAGTACTGCACGCTGGAATGCAACCAGAGGAGTCAGAAAGAAGTGGAAAATGACATGACCTTTTCACCCAAACACAACTCCATAGAGTGTGACTTGACTATGTATTGTAGTACAGTACATATACAGATATTTGTATTACATACATGTATGTACATATATGTACATATTTTTTTTATGTATATATGTGTGTACATACTCATACACATATAGTATACACATACGTTGGAATGCTTGCAACAATTGACAGATATGGTATGTGCATGTTATTTCCAATTATTTCATGTTTCGAATACATCCGCACTGAGCGCATCTTGGCACATGGGGCCACTCAGGACCGCTCGCTTCAACAAGTTCACCAGCAACTTACAGAACTCACTGGAGGATTTGGCCAAGGGTCGTTTAGCCAAGGCCCAAAACGATCAGCTCTTGTAGCCGGCTGTGCAATTGCGGGTCAAAGCTCCAAGACAAATTTGGTTCAACGGTGCGAACTTAATCGTTCGGATCTTGGAATCACAGAGTCTTTAAAGTGGGTCTTTTACTCATGGCATTTCTTGTCCATGACATTCTGTATCGAAAAACCATCCCAATTGGTATTCCCCCCACACAAATCGAACATTTTCCCCAATTTTTTTCCAGATGTTTCCCACAACAATCTTTCCCCAACAATTTCCTCCAACAATTGGGTTTCCCCGTTTTTTCCCAAGATTTTTTTTCAATGACCCAGCTTTTCCCCAGCAGGCGGCCAAGGGCTTCGATGAGCTGGCAGCCTTTGCCGACCGATGGGCTTCAGAACCCACCTGGGAGGACACGAAGATCGATCTGTGGGCTGATCGAAATGGGCTACAAGGGGAAAAGACAGAGCCATGAAAAACTGAGAAGATCTGAGAAGATCTGAGAAACGGACATTGATTGGCTCAAAAACTAATTGAAATATGTATATAGATTTTGTTTTTTTTTCCCCATGGTGGTGAAGATCCGCATTGAATGTTTTTGATGCCTAGGTAAACCAGATTTTTCTGGTTTGTGTTGATTTTATGTGACCATTTTTGATTGTCAAAATCTGGATTTTTGGTGGTTGATGCCAGCATTTCTGATGGTTTATGTCATTTATATCGCAACTTTTGACCCGTGGTGTCTTCATTCTTGATGGGCAATATGCCCATGCTTGATGGTTCAGGTCCTCATTTGGGATGGTTCATATCATCCAACCTTTGTCCGTTGATATCGCCACTATTGGTGGTGAATCTCCCGTGAATTGTTCTGGTGATTCGTACATCTTTCCACCGAGGATTTTTCAATGTTTCACAAGAAATGTGTTCTTTCTATTGTGAGGTATCTAAGGTGAGGCATGAAGGGTTGTGCCCCTGAGTCTCAATTGTGGGCTCCGTGTTTTCTTTTAAATCCCACGGATGAAGGAGATGTTGCTTCTGAAAGACGTAGATCGCCGTTTTTGTGCCATGGTCAAAATATTGGAGGATAGTTCTCAATCCATCAATGGCCATTCACATACCCAGTACCCTCCGGTCATCAAAGGTAGCAATGGACAATCCTCCATTTATGGTTGATCTTTCCAGCTATATATAAACCCCCATTTATAGTGGATTTCCAATTGCCATCAATTGCCATGTTTGATTACCAGAGGGTACATGGATTCTCATTCTGGCACAGTCATCCCACCATGGATTTCGACACTCGACCATGGCAGGAGCTGCTCCGGGCAGAGATTGCTGCCTTCTGGGAGAGATGGGGACCGCAGGCAAAGAGGGGCCAGATGAGAAATCAGCGTAGCTATAGCTGTTGTTTGGAAAATCAGTGGATGCCGGGTTTTCTGACCCGTACGCCGTACGCACATGGAACCTTCCGCGGCTCAAAGGGTAAGCCACAAACGTTCGAAGTAAGTGAAGGGTCATGCTTCCGTGTTTATCGATTGACAACTCCTTGCTTTGTCTCTAGCATATAATTACTGTATAATCTTGGGTAATCTGAGGCTCAAAACACATGCATACAGGTACTTTAATTTAAGATCAACCTCCGCAGCTCACAGATTTGTGGGTGCCAAGGGACCCACAAAAATAGGCTGTGTAAACCCCACGGCCTATGGTATAAAAAACGTCATTGTTTCCCCTATCTTTCAGTGCCAAGTCAACCAGGGATCCCATCACCCCGCCACTGACAAAAGCCCTGTCTGCAGAGGCCTTTCGCTTAGAGGCCAATATCCAGGATTGGACCGGTGTAGCTTGGCGCAGCGATCGAGCAGTGGCTGCGACCGATTTCGCGGTGATGATTAGTTCGGGGATTATGCAAACCAAGATTAGTTGGGGAAGATCAGAATCTATGAAGTGGAAATCCCTATCAACGACACCATTTTTGTTTTGCCTTGACCATGGCACACATGTTTTTTTCTTCCCCAGAAATGGGATGTCGAGTTTTTTCAGGGGGGTTGAAACAAAGTTGACCAGCTGGACAGAGGGGAAATAACAACTGGTGGTATGGGTTGGTAAATTGGAAACAAGAATGAAGATTCTTCCTCATTCAACGATGACTGCACAGCACTTGCAGGCTCCGCGTTCGGGTGCGCCGGAGCAAGCCAAATGGGTGGCTGATAGGTGGGCGAAGTCAAGTGATACTGGGTAGCCTGTACCAGACTATCAGTGAGTTGGTTCAAGGCGAGAGCTACTGGAACCCACGCTGTTTCATCCAAGGATCTGCCAAAGAATCCCTCAAACTGAGTCTAAGAGATTGTGCCAGTTTGGATGGGTTTGAGCGGTATTTGATGGGATTTCATTCGACAATTATACAATAACTTTGCAGAGGTCCTTTGAGGTCAGCTCCCTTCGGAAGAGCATGGCAGGTGGTTTTCCTCTGCCAAATCCGTGATCAAAGACTTTGTGGCTCAGCTGACATCTAAAAAACAT
Organism: Symbiodinium sp. clade C Y103; assembly: GCA_003297045.1. Taxonomy (NCBI): domain Eukaryota; class Dinophyceae; order Suessiales; family Symbiodiniaceae; genus Cladocopium; species Cladocopium sp. clade C. The sequence goes on from BGPT01001342.1 coordinate 64,382, forward strand.
AGAGAGCATTTGATCATGACGCATGGGATAAAAGTGGATCATCATGGGGAGTCCATCAAGAAATCATACCAGGTACACACATATATATATATATACATCCACTATATTATACAAAGATAGAAATAACAACAACCATAAATATGACTAACATGATAATATATGATAAATAAACACAAAAGTAAAACACATAAATAAATAAAAATGAATAAATGAATAAATGAAGAAATGAATAAATGAAAAAATAACTAACTAACTAACTAACTAACTAACTAACTAACTAACTAGCTAGCTAGCTAGCTAACTAACTAACTAACTAACTTACTTTTCACTTTCACTTTCACTGGCGTTAAAGGTCGTTGCCTTGCTGCCTTTGCAGAGTTCTCGAATTAGAAAATACAAAAGACTCCTAGCCCTGGAAATCTGGGAGCCAGTCTTGGTAAGCATGGATCTTTGTGCTTACGCGGGCGACTTGGCTCACCCAAAAATCTGTGCACTCATCAGGGCTGGACGGCCTACAGGCAGAAGTCGAGTGCAAACGCTGAAGTTGATACAGGAATGCCGCGGCTAAAGCTCGGCCGAGAAAAGGTGGATATTCTTTGTGTCGAGAAGTTCGGAATTGGCCATTGGCATCTTGCCCAATTGCAGCAACACGAGGACGAACCAAGCTGAAGTCTGCGAATTGATACAAATCTCGTTTGAAATATGGCATCTGCCAGGCCAGGAGTCCCGTGGGTTTGACAGCCTCAGAGCCCCAGAGATACTGTGCGATGCGGTGGAGCTGGAGATCGGGGTGACCCAGGAGACATTCAAGGAGTGCGCTCGTCCAGATGCTAGGCCGGGACCTATCTGACGGCGGGGCAGGGTGTTCTGCAATGAACATGCCCCCATGCTGCATATGAAAGGCGAGAATCATAATGCATTGCAAAAAGAACATGCTACCGCAACGAACTTGTCGAAGCTCTCGGAGCGTAAGTCCCACCAAGCCGAACAGATGTTCAAAGGATCGCAAAGGTCTCGGCCATGAACGAGTACCTTCCGGGGGCGGAGTATAGCGCGCCTCGGAGAACGTTTCGCACGGGGGTCCGCAAAGCGTCCCCGCCACGCGACCTGATTGGTAACAGGCAAGGAGGCGGCTCCAGGTTGCCGATGTCATAGAGAGGTCTCCAAATTCAGGGTCCACAGCCGTGTCCATGGACAACACAATGACCTGGAAAGGCATGCTGCACGCCATGCGGGATACCTGGTCATGGAAGTCGCCTAAACGGCGTCGGCCGCTGAATAAATGCACCAAAAGGTAAACTGGCTTCTCGGAGATCAACTGGTACATGGGGCAGGCAGCAGTCCGGGGCAGCTCATCCAGTTTGCGCTCTCGAACAGAAGCTTGCCAATCGGCCTGGTCCCGGAAAAGACTAGCAATGGCCTGAACAGGCTGCTTCTGTTTGCGGGTGGGCTGTTTCTGTCGCACCAAAGGAGGCAACACCCGATGCGGTTGTGGGGGGTCATCATCAGAATTGTGTCGGAGATTGCTCTCAAGCTGCGTGATGCGAGCCAGGATCTGGAAACGAGGAAACAAGGCAACCACCTCAGCATAGCAATCTTCAATGACCCTTTCGGCCTCCCCATCCATAAGTTGAGCCAGAAGTTCCGGCAACCAATGCTCTCCCCACATCATGAAGGTAAAAGCACACCATTGATCAGAATCTGCATCTGCGGGCACATCACTGACAATGGTGAGCCATTGGTCACCAAGGTCAGATACATCTGCAGAAGTAGGTCCATGTGGATAGTGCTGCCGAAACCAGCAGAAAGTCGCATCAGAGAGAGAATCACCAATACGGGCACCCCAAGCAAGTGGATCATCTGGCTTCCAAGCAAAGTCCAATTGTTGCCTACATGAGGTCAGCTCACATTCCCAATGCTGGCGTTGCCGCTCCTGGACAGTCGGTAACTGATTGCATGGGCCAGCCGTAATAAGGGCCTCTCGCCGTAAAAGACCTCTTACGTGCACAGGAAATGTAGCCTTCTCATAGTCGACCTGGAAATTGCGTGCTTGCAATGCATGGAAGCACGGATTGTACCCAAGCTTCTTGGGGATGTACGCGAGATGTTGTTGGAGCCGTTGGGTGGTCCAAAAATAAACCCCGCAGTGCAAACACGTGGCACCTTGTAAAAAGGGCCTTTCTGGTGAAAACAAATCATGTGAGCGTCTTTGATGTGCTAGAAGACCTCGCCGGGTGGCAAACAAAGCACCACAGAAACACTGATGGTCGCCCAAAATAGATTGGGAGCATCCACTAGAAGAAAAAGTTGCCCCTGCATCAGTAAGCACCTGAAAAACCTTCTGGTGTAGTGTATGAACTTGCACCATCATGTGTTCCTGCGCGCAAAATCGAAGAAAGGCTCGTTTAACTTGGCGCTTCCAGCGCGTAGATGATGTCTGCCACAGATCATAAATGCCTGTCATATCATCCTGCCAACCATGCGGTAGGATATGGGGCATGAGTTCATCAAACCAAGCCAGGTCATATCTGAGGCCTTCAAGCCAGGAGTGAGAACACTGTTGATATTCACACTGCACTAAATGCTGCAAGAACATGGGTCCTTTGGCAAAAACCCTCTGGGCATAGGTCAAACGCTCCACAGCCAATAAACCTCGGACATCGGTGGTGCCAGCAGCTGCAAAAATCCGGGCAAATGACCAAACGTGGCTCTGGGTACCCAAACGCAAGACCTTCCGCAACATAGAGGCATATGCAGCATCCATCTGCTGAAAAAGGGTTGGAGTAAGGGTCTGCCAAGCACCTAAGCCAAAGAGCAACTTCGTCACTATCAGCGCATGAAAGAGCTGTAGGCGGAGCTTCTGAGGGAGATGGCGGTTGGTCAAAACTGGCTTGGATAGGTGTGAAAAGGCACACTTGGCTGCTCCGACTCGGACTGAAATCTCCTGCTGGAGTTCATGATCGGATGAGAAAATAGTACCGAGATGTTTGTAGGAACTCGCAAAATGCAGCCATGCAGTGGCACCATCTGGAAACAAACATTCAACACCAGAACCGGTTTCAAACTGAAACTGCTTGCGCATGTCTGGAGCTTCAGGCCCATGGAAGGAAAGGACCGCTGTTGTTTTCCCTAGTGCAAGATTGAGTGTAAAACCAAAATCCCTCAACGTAGCCCGAGCAAATGTCAAGGTGTCTTGGACCATGGGGGCAAGCTGACGTGCTGAAGGGCTAAGAACTGGAATGGCTATATCATCTGCCCACAAAATTGTGGGTAGATCACACCCAAGGCTTTGCATAAGAGCATTGTGTTCTTGCTGACCTAACCAATCATCAAGGGACTTGGCAACATGTGCCATCATGGTATGGAAAATTATGTCCGCAAGTGGACTCCCTGGACGAGTTCCGCGTCCCGTCCTCATCATCTGACGCTGCCCAAACGTGCACCAGGTATCCATGTGTACATCTTGGAAAAGACGGATAAGATGTACTGGCAATCCACACTGGTGAAGCAAGCTTGGCAACTGTTGGATGGCAAGGAGTTTGGAAGTCGGGAGACCTGCTTGCATAAGTGCATCAAGCACGGTTTGGAAGGAAGTGGGGTCTGCATCACAACTAACAACTACCTCCCTAACAAGGTGATGAAATGCACTGGCTAAATCGATGAAGAGGATCGCACTGTTCATGTGATGTTGGTCTGCCAATCGGCCAAAAAGACGAAGTGCCTGTGAACCAAAAGGCACTTCCTGCCCAGGGAACCCGCCTAACTGTTCAGGTGAGCGGCACAAAGCAATTTGGACATGAGCTGGGTACGCATCACAGCATGAACACGTTTCGGAAGGTTCTCCAAAAGCAGGATTCCACGAAAGTCTTTGGCAAGATTAGGCAGCAATTTTTAAGGGATCAATGCCACATGGCCTCCTTTATGTTGCAGAGGCTCTGTCTGCCAACAGTATTCTTTGAACACCAGGTCAAAGTAAACTTGAGCAAGCTGAACAGGACATTGATGGAAAACATTGGAAGGCAAGGGATCGTATCCAGTGGCCTTGTCACATTGCGTGGCGCGCAAGGCATCTTCCAACTGCGTAAGAGATGGAATATCGGCCAATGGCAGAACAGAGGGCCGAGCAAGACCGGCCTTGGCCTGTCGAATGACACATCTGGACACAAGCGAAGCTGGATCGACAATCCTACCTACCTCAAGGTCTTGGAAATGCGGGCCCCATTGGTCTTCTAACCGTTCCAATTGGAAAGGGTTAGGTGCAAGGCGTCGCTGAACTGATTTGGGCAATGATCGTCGAACAGTCTTCCAAAGGCGTTGTACTGCAGAAGGATGCAGAAATTGTGCTCCATCAGTGAGCAAGTCGGCATAAAAATGTATGTCATCAGCCCGTAGGGCTTTGCAAACTTGCAGCCCAAGCTTACGAAATTGATGATAGCACAAAGCAATCAGATGGTCCTGTTGACAAAGCAGTCGGTCATATGCAAGGTACAATGGAGGATCACAAACCTCATGCTGGGTTCGCTTCCAGGCAGAAAACCAAGCTTCCAGCAATGTAAGGCGTTGTATTCTGTTCAGCTCCGCAAGTTGGGATCGACATTGACGTTTGTCACAAACCAGTTCCCAGGTGTGGTCTGACATAACCTTGCGTAAACGTCGCCGAACAGGTGGAGTCTGAACTTGCCACAAAACATCAACCAAATCTTGTTGCAGAAGCTGTGCATGTGTGTGAACATCAACCTCAAGACCCGGTGGCGAAATATGAGCAAGCAAGCTAGGATCAACCTGTGATAGCCTCAACTTAAGCCGGGAGGGTCGAACTGGTGTGCCATAGATCGGACAGGATCGGCGCACATGCACAGTGGGTACCAAGTGATCCTCTTTACAAAGGCTGGGGTCGATGTCAGAGCAAATCTCAGCTATGCAAGGATCAAAATGCCAAGCACTTGGTAGGCCAATGTAGTCAATGCGGCTCCATTTGCCGCCGCTGTGCCTCCAGGTGGCTCCATCACCACGCTGATAATTGGCAAAGGTTGCAGGCAAAAGAAGGCCTTGTGTGCGCACAAAGTGTACAAACCCTTCAGTAGCAGATGAGGTCTGATCAGATTGAAATGATCCAATAGCCGAACAAGGCTCAGCTCCAACCCGGGTGTTGGCATCTGTGAGAAGAATCCTGTCCCATAGCTCATATTGGGCCGGTATTGTAGCTGCCAGGTCAAGCCACCATTGGTCAATAGCAGCGGAATCATGGCCTGAATGTGGCCCGTGGGCCGCAATAAGAATACACTTAAGTAAACTATTGTGGACCCGAATGAGCATGAATCGAGGATCAGTAGCAATGACAGCAAAATGGTGATCTTCAAAGAAAAGCTCACGGGCATTACCATGCGTATCGACAACGTGACCAAGGGGATGGAGTTTACTGAACCCCACAAGCATACCGTAGTGTCCCTGTTGAGTGGCATGACTTCGAAAAAGCCAATAACGGTGATCAAGGGCAGCATAAGCCTTCCGGAGGCGGGTTTCCTGAAAAGCAAAGACGGTAATGCGGGTGTCATGAAATTGTTGGAGGAGGGCATCTTGGCGGGCTGGTCCTGTCAAACCGGTTGTATCCGGCGCCCCATCACGAGAGGGGCACAGAGATAGGACGTTGCAAGTCCCTAGCCGTAAATCAAGGTGCCCAATGCGTGGAGATTCACTGACCGGTTGCTTAGACATCGTAGGCAGGACCTGGGTGTCCGGCAAGGTACTAGGTGATGCAGGGAAGCAAAGGTGAGACCCCTGCCAGTTGACATCTCGGCGATATACGAACCACAACCATTCACTACTGGCAACAAAATCTGTTTGCTTCACATAATCAATCCAAGCTGAACAGGAGTGCAAAGGGCTTCCTGAAGCGGCAGAAAACGCTAAGACATCAACAAGTTCATTGCCAGGCTCACCTCGGTGCGCCTTAACGTGCTCATGGTTCAAGGTCAATTGAAAGGCAGTCTCAATCCAGCGGTGTAGATTGCGGATAAGGTGGCCAATCCGCTTGGCCACACTGACTTGCCAGGTGCCCTCCGATTGCTTGCCGACGGTGAGGGAATCAAAGTAAAATGTGACCAAGGGCGGATCTTGTCCGGTGCACATCATCAGTTTGAGCAAGTCATATGCAAATTTGTGCGCAATCAAAGAGGCTTGCAACTCTGCCAAGTAAGAAGTGGCATTCTCCTCCAGGGCTGTGGAAAGAGCTCCTGCAAAAGCCCAACCCGAATCGGTGCGAATAAATGCAGCAACAGCTGCACCAGCGGCCTGTGTATCACCTGATCGCAGTTTGGAACCATCGTAGTATATCCGGAGTTCAGTACCAACAATCCCTGGCATCCACCAGCATGCGTCAGTCCATTGGCGGGATGCACTATGCAGTGGCACTGAATAAGGAATATCATAGCATGGCAGGAACATATGATTGTCTAACCACTCCAAGGTTCGGTAAACATGATCGAACGAAATGGAGAGCTGACGTGCAGCAAGTGCCGTTTGGTCAATAGTCAATCGGATGCGGGTTCCTGGTGACACTGAAGTACTCAAGCCGGCTAGCAGCAAACATGAATCAACAGTGCACTTCACAGCAGTGGTATAATCAGCAGTCGGAGTGGGCAGATGAGCAAGACGATGGACATCCTCCAAAGTCAAAGTGCTAGGGCTCCAAACTACACTTGAATGCGTGTACGAAGCATGCAGATCCACAACTTCTACCACCAAAAGTGCCGGGACGTGACCTGGCGAGGTGCCCACAACCAAGATAAACTCCTGTTTGATGTCATCGGAAAGAGGCTGCAGAAAGACATCTTGGTGGTCAATGGCAGGCAAAATATCGGTCCAAGCATGCAAAATTTCATCAATCCATGAAGCTTGTTCGAAAACCTGCACATCACGGGAAAGGTCCGCAATGGTTGGATGACCAGAATCAAGCACCCGGGTGGTGACCGTCACACTAGGTGTAGGGATCTTAGAGGTTTGGAGACGACTGGCTATCTGCAAAAGGCTAGTGCCATCAGCAGCATGGGCATCTAAGTCCGGGAAGGCCGTTCTCCCTGCTGCAAGAACTTCAAAAACGATCGAAACACCGGAATGAAGATCAGGGGAGGACGCAAGCGGCACTGATACCCCACTCACATGAGCTCGGAGGGGCCGGTGATGCATAAATCTTGGAACAATGAGGGGGTGGAGTTCCGTCAATGGTGGTGCCGATGGAACAATAAATGCAGTATGATCCAGCATGACCTCTTGCGGATCTTGGATGGTCGCAGTCAAGAGTACAGCAACTTGCTCAGCAGGTAGCCTTTGTGTCAAAATCACATGTGCAATGTGTGTTTCCCAAGGTGATTGTGGTGGTGGCGGATGCACAATCCAAAATCCAACCGGTTCATCAGCCTGCAGTTGATCCGCCCAAGCACGAACATGCCTCGCCATTGAAATGCCGGACCATGCAAACGAACAATGCGGGGGTCACGACAACGGTGTACACGGTCTCCATGGAGGTACCAAGTAACGATGTAACAGACTGGTCCTTCTTCCAGCATTTCAACAAATGAACGAGCTTGGAAAATCTGCGAAAGCGTAATAAGCCAAGCTGGTCTTGTGTCTCTGGAAGTGCTAGCCAATGGTGAAGGAGAGGCATGAATCGGACTGTCTGGTGTACTGGAAACCTGTGAGAGGAATGCAGGGCCACGTGGTCTACGGAAAATAGTTCCACCTATAGCATTTTGCAATTCTCTGCGTATTTGGTGATCAGGCATGGCCAAAAGGGTTGGGATATCCAAGGGAATGCCTCGGCGAATCACAAGCCGGAATGCATTTCCAGTACGCAACTGAATATGTCTGTGTCCATGAACCGGAATGGTGCCAAACCAAAGCAAACATTCATTGTTCGGTGTGGCGGGTGGACATGCAGTGCTCAAATGCAGAGTATCTAGTAGTGAAGACATACTGATACTTGCTGAGACTGTAAGACAGAAGGTACGAAGTGGATCTACATCTGGCTCATTGTCATAAACAGAAAGGATGATTGAACGCAAGTCAGCTTGCGGTCTTTGCAAGAAAACAAGTTGGAGACTTGCCGTCGGGGCAATGTCCTCTGGTGTCGGATAAACAATGGCAAAATGGGTTTCGGCTCCTGGTTGAACTCGATCGTGCCATGCCGACAGCAAGGCATGTTCCCATAACAAGAAATGTCGGTTGAGCTGCACATTCCTAGGGTTGTAGCACCGATCATGGCTAGTATGATCAACAAACCAGGTTTCAACCCGAAATACAGGGTCTCCTTCATCAGGGTTGGCCAGTACCAAGTCATGCCAATGGTCCCAGAGCTCTTGTACAAACTGAGATTGGGCCTCCAATGCCGTAGGGTCAATAAGTGGAGGATCTTGGGTTTGGGCCTGTTCCGCTGCACGAACAGAAGCCAAAAATTCCTCAGTCAAACTATCCTGGATATCAGCATCACAAAGAGAGACAGGTGCAGTCTTAGTTGAATGCAGGTTCACACTTCGTTGGACCAAGGATACACCTTCAGAGCCTCGCCGCTGAGGCAAGAAAGGTGGTGTCCAAGCGGGTGGAATCACATGCCTGTGGACAAACAGGTCGAAAGAGTCGCCATCGAGACTTCGGATCTGTTCATTCTCTGCAAGTAAATGGTTCCGTAGGAACAGACTACACTGTGCAAGTTGTGTACAGTCCAGAATATAACCAACCACCGCGTGAATAGTAGCTACGGAGGTGGTAGCAGGGATTGCATGTGCTTGTTTGAATGGATGACCAGACTGGATAGCATGATCAACTACTGTAACCAGCACATTGGACACGTCAGGTAGAGGTTGTTGGAGCAGCAAGATGTGTCCTACAATGCCAGGTTCCAACGACGTGGGTGGTGGAAGCACAGCAATAAGTTGGACATCTGAGTCTGGGTGGAGCACATCTTGCCATTTGGCACAAAGTTGGGATTTCCACGCCCAAAAATCATTGGACAGTAGGATGCGCCTACCATACAAACATCGGGTACGGCCCAGCCCTGGTGCCAGATACCATGTCATAAAGGCCGCAGAAGGGGCTTCCTGTTCCCAAGCAAAGGAATTATCCTGCCAGATGGCGTATAAGTCTTGTATAACATCATCCCAAACAGTCTGTCCGGCCAAGGGGGGGCGGAATTCAGCCACTGTTGCGTCAAACACAAAGGCTGCAGACTCGGATTGGTCAGTATGCAATTCTAAATCCAAAGCAGCATGCAAAGAACATGAAGGGTCAACAAATGCTGGTCCGTAAGCTTTGGAGCCCTGTTGAACCTGCAGAACCGGCTGTGAAGTATGGTCTGACTTCTCAGCAGAGATGGGGGTGTCCAATCTAGCAACTGAGCCACGGGAGTCAGATACCAAAGGTGCTGGAGACTGAGCAGGTATAGAGTTCTGTGGATGCAGCTGCAAAGTTTGTTGCATAGCCTGAAAAACATCTTCCGATGGGGTGTCAACATCAGCGCGCAGTTGCTGGACGGCATTAGGGCTCAGGGGGCTCGGAGAGTACCCTTCTTGTACACCATCCACTATGACATGATCTAAGATCTCTTCATGTGAGTAACCACGCTGAACGAACCGCAACAGTTGGTCTGTAGCACAGGTGTAGGACTCTGAAGGCGGAACTGCAACACGAATGTAGTCTCCATGATTCAAATCTCTGGGGAGCTCATCATAGTCCGGCCAGCGTTGATGATTGAAAAACAGGAGACAGCGTCCGGTTTCCATCGTGCAGTATTGGTCAAGGTTTGCAAGTGCAAGCAATCCATTCCGAGTGACACGCGGGGGAGCAACCAATACGCTTCGTTGAACAAATGGACCTGTGCTGTAATGTGGCTCGATCTTGTGCCCGTGCAGCTCAACATCCAGAAGAGTTAAACAGGCTTGTCGTCCAGGTGGAATATCATGAAAGAGTTGTACCAGGGCAACAGCAGTGCCATCTGGAAGATCTGGTAAGACAACATTCAATTCATGTGCGTCCACCACCTGATCAACATGTTGGGCAAAGCATCGAGCAATGTCGTTGATCATGGTGTAATAATCATGCCAGTGCACAAACGCTCGTATTGGAGGATCGTGCAAACGATACATGTAAACTTCTTGCAAGTTCTGGTCATTTGCAGGATTCGGTTCAGAGGAATCATATGGACCCACACTAGGTTCATAGCCAGACGTGTCATCTGAACCGGCTTCGTCAGAGAGATCCTCTCCTTGGGGGTTGTCAGGAGGCTGTGCATGGCCCTGACCAAAGGCATGAAGTAATGCGTCCTGATCATCTGTGTGTGGGGATTGCTTAATAGACGAAATCTGCATAGCAGCAAAATCATCAAGCAAATGGTGCCCATCAGCATCGTCATGACAGAACCAAATTGGTGAGCTGGAGCTCGACACGGCCGAGGTCGACAGCGGAGCACACTCAGCTCTGTTCTTCGAAATAGTGACACCAGGTTTGGAACGCTGGTGATGAAAATTGGTGATATCTAATAAAACCGTGGCATCATCTGGATGGAGATCAGTGGCAACATCATCGACTGGGTCAGCGTGCATAATAATGCCTTTGCCATTAAACACCGGGATGAGTTGTTGTGGGTCTGGAAATCCATCAGCAGAGATGCGGAATCCCTCATCAATCAACTGTGCACACCGTGGGACAGCTTGTTGCAAATGGCTAATTGTTTCAAATGGGCTCAAAGTGCCAGCTGCTCTCCACAACCGAGGCGGATGTTGGACGGGGGATTCGGTTTGCGTCTGTATTTGTATTGACACAAGTGCAGAAATGTGGATTGGCCTGGTGGTGAGAATCAGATCAGCAACATGTGTTTCATAATGATACTTGGGCATAGCTGGAACAACTAGGTCGACAAAAACCCTTTCTCCGAATGGAATGGCATGAAGCCAAGGGAACTTCACATCGTCAAACCAAGTGTCCGGACTATGTGCTCGGAGCAAAGCCAGTCTTGGGTGCAAACACCAAGGGTTATCTTCATGGTCAATGTACCAGACAAGAACCGAGATCGGCTCAAGGTCATCATCATCATCGACCTCGTCTCCATCATCTTGAGAGATAGACCTTGAAAAATGCTGTACAAACAAGGTGTGAACCCATGCAGGTAGATGTTGAACTTGAGAAGAACACGAGCTACTACTGCAAGAGGAACCCTCAACATCGGATGGGAGACTAAGTTCAGTCTGGGGCTGTGAAGGAGAACCAATAGGTGTTCCCGGAGGATTGCGTGGTCGTTTGGACCAGGGCTTGTCCGTCCAATTGCGCAAATCATCGATGCCAAATGGTGTGCTAGCCATAAACAACTCATCTTCCAGCCCTATACACACAGAAACCACATCATGGAATCCAACATGTAATGGCTTGCGTTGAGAATGGACATGCAGACAACTCTTGTACGATTCAGTCTGGTCAAATTGCATCATCAATGGAGGATTTCCTCTCACGCCAGAGCTATCTACAAGATCGGCATGTACGGATGGATCAATTGGGTCTGAGCAAGACAGAGTTGATGGAAATTGCAGGATGCGATTGAATGTAGACTCAAACCACTCAGCCAAAACCTCTCCTCGTGTCTGCCAAGCAGATAGAACTGCATCAAAAATGTCGACATAGTAAGGATCTTGCCTAATTGGGTGATGCCAGTGAGAAAAGCGGTGAAAATCAAAATCAGTCAGCTGAATTCCGCATGCTGCACAAAGAGCTGGCGACTCTTCATAGGCCTCAACGGAACTGCTGGTGGGAAAGGCGTCCCGTGTGCAATCATTCGATTGAACTGAAAGCGCACCGCCTAACGTCACTTCTGGTCGCGCGCAGAAGCATGCCCAGAAAATGGCTCTAAAGATCTTGGGCGTTTGGCTGCTTTTTCTGTGCTTTTGTCTGCAGCTTCCATAGATTCTTGATCTTCTGGGATCTCCTGAACTGTCGCTGTCTGGACTCCAAGAGCCTCGAAGCATGATCTGAGTACTCCCTGCATTTCCTTCTGCAGTTTTTCCTCCTCCGCTTCCCAGTCCCCGGTCAAATCCTCTACTTCCACCATGGGGGCGGGTGAAGTGCTCGGGAACGGTGATGATGTTCTGGCTGTCAATCCCTGAATTGTGCTCCTGTACGTCTCGATGTCTGAGCGTGCCTTGCTGATGACTTCTTGGAAGGCCGCCTGTTGCTGTCTGTAATTGTGCAATTGGCTCTCCCAGACCTTGATTGCTTCTGATACATGGGTGGCCCAGCGATGCCTGTGTGCCTTCTTGGCTTCTGTGGCTTCTGACAGGGTCTTGTGTGCCTTGTCCATGGCACTTGTAGTCGAGTGGAGGCTTTTGGTCACTGTTTTGGCAGTGTCCTTTTCGACTCTCTCGATAAACTCCTTGGAGTCTTGTGGCATCAGAGCGGGATCTGGGTATGCTTGCTTGATCAGCTTCACGGCTTCCTGATCGCGGGCAAGGGCTGCTGAGCTGGGCATCGAAGGAGCTGTTTGGAGGTTGGTATTCATTCCTTCCAGAGAGGGCCATGCAGGGAGCTCCTTGGTCAAGGGTGCAAATGGCGAGGCAACAGCCTCTGCAGGAATTCCTGTCTTGCCTTCCTTCCCCTTGTTCTCCTTGCTTTTGGATTTCCCCTTGGCTCCACCTTTCCGAGTGCGTGGGCTGCGGGATCCACTTCCCATATTGGGATCTTGCGCTCGTCCTCTGGATTGGGATCGATTGTGCTCCCAATGCCAAGACTGATCTACTTGATCCCAAGGTTGGTCCCAATCTGTCCAGGATTCTTCGTGATATACCTAAGATTTCGGTTCCGTTTTGTGTCTGGTTCCTGTAGTCCAATGGGACTTGCAGATGGCACAGTGGAGTGCCACCTTGCGGTTGATCCGCTGGCACTTGCTGCACCTCCACGGATACAGGTCGTCTGACATGGTGATCTGCTTTTGAATGAGGGACAAAAAGCGTAAATCTTTCGAGTGGTGCTTTGACAGAATGTCCTTGATCCCAATCAAGGCTGTCTTCCCAAGCCTGGTGTACCCAGCCTTGTGTAAAAACCAGCTCCTCCTCGCAACAGCTCTTTGTCGCCTCAATCTCCGTCTCAAAGTAGAAAGATTGATGGTGGGCACAATAGTGTAGGCTGTCAAAAACCACTGTGAAAATCAGCAGAATCAGATGCACTGAGCACATCAAATAATTGTCAACAGCGAAGATCGTCAATTCGCAATGGCAATACAAATGATGGCACAAAAGGCCCGGTGTCGGTCACCGCAGAACCAGTGAGAATAAAGGTCAAATACCGGGAAGATGTTACCCACAAAGACCAGGTCAAACTTGAAGGTATAAACAAATATCCCAAGTAAATGAAAATACCAGTTGGCCAATTCAATGGCAGCAAATGGATGAATAGAAAGGCCGCAGCGAAAATGTCGAACAAATATAAATGTGATGCCAAACACCGGGGTAAAATCGACCCAGTGAAAAGATGTTCCCAAATATAAATTGAAATACCAAATACACAAGCCAAAGGCCAATCAAATGGCAGCTGAGGCAGTGTCCACAGGAAATCAAATATCCAAAAAGCACAACACAAGGGAGTCAAAGCCGAGGAAAATCAACTCGACAATGCAGGCCAGAAGTGCAAATGAAGACAGGGTTTTGTCACAGAGACAGGATAACCCTTAACCTGTCGTCCGGCTAACACAGCGGCCCGCGGGCGAGAATGGCACTACCCGCTTAGGATCGGAACAAGCCGCGAGAACCCGGGGCGGCTTGAACCAAACCTTAACTAACTAACTAACTAAATAAATAAATAAATAAATATATATATATATAAATAAATAAATACATATACATATACATATATATATATACAGGCTATATCACCAATACAGGGATTGGCACATCCCCAAAAAATGTTCCAGATGATCCCATACAACTGGGACCACAATTTAGGGGGGTTTTCACTGTGATGAATGGGGAATGGGATTACTTTACACCATGAATTTCTGTTACACCATGAATGATTAGCTGAAAAATGAATTCCCATGAGATTCAATGAACTTGAGACTGAAATTATGAATGTGAGATTGTTCGAATTTTGAAGCTCACTCGTTGGACGTTGCGATGATCCAGGGGGTTCTTGTGCTTAAGGCTTTGGATGCAGTGAAGGCTTGGGGTGAGGTGGGGCCGCCGTGTGTGAAACGGGAAAATCATACGATGTTCTGAGACTGCGATTTGGAGACCAAGTGGATGAATGTATTAGGATGATGTTTGAAAACAAGGATTGCTGAGAAGGTTTCTTGGTCAAGTGGTAAACTCAGCAACAAACCATACCATCACCTGGATCCACCCTTTGTTTTTCCCCTTGAACCGTAAAAGATGGGTAGGCCCAATCGTAAGCCTCAATCATTATTGAGTGTAGGGTTTCGGTTTTACTACCCAACAGACATTGGTTAATCATCATATTCCCCATTAGAATGGCCAGAATCCCGGAATTGAAGGGACACATATTTCCATGGAATTGTGGGGTGAAAAACATACAAACGCCATGGTTTCCTGTGGATTTTCCCTTCAATCCATGGCCATAAACTGGAGGAAAATCCCCAGTGCCTGCAGCACCATGCCTTGCACATTAGGAAGCAAGCAAGGCAGCGGCTGCGGCGCGCGCGGCACAACGCCGGGCAGTCAGCGGCTCAGGGTGGGACCTTTTTGCTTTTGAAATGCGATGAAGGGTTTTTGAAATATCTCCATCCTGGATATTTTTGCAGTGTAAATTCCTCATTCAATCTTAATTGCCCTCCGCTAATCAAACATAGTAATGAGAAATCCCCTATAGATGCAAGATGATGCAGGTTTTAGAGGGCAAATCATCTACAGCAGATTGGCCATTTTCCATTGCCACGTTTGATTGCCAGATGGTAATAGATTCATAGAGTATACCCATTTGTCAATGCACGGGTAAAAGGGGCCCAGAAAAGCGCCCAGAAGCCGAGAAGCCGAGAAGCCGAGAAGCTGAGAACCCACTGGACAAGCCGAGAAGCCGAGAAGCCGAGAAGCCACCAGGCAAGCCGAGAAGCCGAGAAGCCGAGAAGCCGAGAAGCCGAGAAGCCGAGAAGCCGAGAAGCCACNAGAAGCCACAAGGCAAGCCGAGAAGCCGAGAAGCCAAGAAGCCGAGAAGCCGAGAAGCCACCAGGCAAGCCGAGAAGCCGAGAAGCCGAGAAGCCGAGATGCCGAGAAGCCACCAGACAAGCCGAGAAGCCGAGAAGCCGAGAAGGGATCAAATCCGCCACCCCGTCTGACCAATACGTTGACTGGGATTTAACTTCGCAACTTTTCTTCGTAAGAAACCAAATGCGCCACCTCCTCTGGCCAATACGTTGGATAGGTTTTTAACTTCACCATTTTTCTTCATAAGGGATCAAACCCGCCACCCCCTCTGAACAATAGTAACTTCAACTGATCTTCAAGAGGGATCAAATCCGCCACCCCCTCTGACCAATACGTTGAATGGGATATTAACTTCGCAAGTTTTCTTTTTAAGGGATCAAATCCGCCACCCCTTCTGACCAATACGTTGACTGGGATATTAACTTCCCAACTTTTCTTCATAAGGGATCAAATCTGCCACCCCCTGTGACCAAGACGTCGGCTGGAATATTATCTTCACAACTTTTCTTCATAAGGGATTAAATCCGCCACCCCCTCTGACCAATACGTTGACTAGGATATTGACGTCACAACTTCTCTTAGGGTCTCAAATTCGCCACCCGCTCTGACCAAGACGTGGGATGGGATAGTAACTTCAACTGATTTTCAAAAGGGATCAAATCCGCCACCCCCTCTGACCAATACGTTGAATGGGATATTAACTTCACAAGTTTTCTTTTTAAGGGATCAAATCCGCCATCCCCTCTGACCAATACGTTGACTGGGATATCAACTTCACAACTTCTCTTAGGGTCTCAAATTCGCCACCCCCTCTCACCAATGCGTTGTATGAGATATTAACTTCAACCGATCTTCAAGAGGGATCAAAACCGCCACCCCCTCTGACCAATACGTTGACTGGGATATTGACTTCACAACTTTTCTGCACAAGGGATCAAATCTGCCACCCCCTCTTACCAATACGTCGGATGGGATATTAACTTCAACTGATCTTCAAAAGGGACCACATCCGCCACCCCCTCTGACCCATACGTTGAATGGGATTTTAGCTTCAACTGATCTTGAAAAGGACAGTGTCACAGCGTCGCTCTGGCTCGGCAGCGTCGNGATTTTAGCTTCAACTGATCTTGAAAAGGACAGTGTCACAGCGTCGCTCTGGCTCGGCAGCGTCGCAGCGTCGCAGCGCCAACAGCGTCGCAGCGTCGCGCCGGCTGGGCAGCGTCGCAGCGCCGCAGCGCCAACAGCGTCCCAGCGTCATTGGGCGGACGACAGCGTCGCAGCGCCACAGCGCCAACAGCGTCGCAGCGTCATTCGGCGGGCGACAGCGTCGCAGCGCCGCAGCGTCGCAGCGTCGCAGCGTCGAAGCGTTGAAGCGTCGCAGCGTCGCAACGTCCACGGCCCCATCGCAGCGTCGCAGCGTCGCAGCGTCGCGGCGTCAACCGCGCCCTGGCAGCGTCGCAGCGTCGCAGCGTCGCAGCGCCACCTGCCCTCAAGAGCGCAGCGCCACCGCCGAAACCCAAGTTTCGGCCCCCTTTGCCCCTCCACTGCCATTTGTGGAAACTATATAACATCCCCGTATGGGTATGGATCGGATTGAGCGAGCCTTAAAATATTGGATGGTTTAATGCCAAACAAAACCAATTTTCTTTTACCCACACCTGAATCTGCCTCAGGTGCCACAGAAACAAGGAGAAGGAAAAGCTCAGGCCCGAAGACCCGTGCTATCCCCTGGTTAAGAGGGAGCGGTTCGGAGCTAGGGGTATCGATATTCCGATATTCCCTATGAAATGAGATTAAATGGGCAGCCAAGGAGCTACCACGAGCTTCCCAGACTGAAGCTTGAGTCTTGCTGGAAATTGCAAAAGTTGCAATTGGTCTGAAAGTGGTTTTGAAAGGAAGTCTATGGCTCAGAGATTCAAGCTAATCAGTACCCTGCAGATTTTGGTCATTTGTTTAAGAAAAACTGACATAAATCCTTAGATATACACACCATACATGTCATTACACCAAGTATTTCAAGCCTTTATGACATAACACAGGGCCTATAGACTCATCGCAACCATGTCGTCAGGCGACCGCCCCAAAGGATAAGGGCTTGGTTATCCGCATCTTTGGGCGATGGCCCGCACCAGAGGATTGGGTGCGGCCACCTATTGCAGCCGGGTTGGAGGGTGAACTTTCAATGGTTCCTATGGTAAAAAAAATCTGATTATTTGGGGAAGTGTTTTGTTTTTCCTAGGCAGCTGGGAATTTTGGATGCAAGTGATCGGGCTTAGAAGAACGGTAGAACTGCTAGAGGCCCATCGTGGCAGCATTTAGATGCTGCGCGGAACAGTTTGATGCTTTGCCGGGGTCCAAACGTCTGAAAGAGATCGACACAGCATGAAATGTGTGAATTCCGCACCCCTAAATTTAAGCGCCACCCCCAACACATTGGTTTGATATCGGAAGTATCCATTTTGAAACCTCTTCTTGTGGCTTGAATATCATATAGGGGGAAGGGTTTATTTCTGATTGTCCAGTCAATAGGGGGATAGTAGCCAATTGTTAGATGGTACTTAGAATATTAGGATATTGATTACCCATCCTCCCTATTGGAGTCCTTTGGTATCACCTGCTCGCCCATTTTTCTCAAGGTGAACATCGCCAATCTACCACTGGCTGGCGACTGGCCGGGGCCACGGAATTGGATGAAGATGGAACTGTTGAAAGGAAACGCATCCACATTTTTCCGATTTAATTTCTGTGTTGATGTTTATGGTGCTTCTGGATATTCATACGGTGGATGCAAGAAATCCTGCACCAGTTGGTAGATGTTTTATCCCATTATTTATACGGTTTCAAGCATCCTTTTGGTGGTGCAGGATTTCTTCACAGCAGTGGTTCTACCCCCATCAGGATGCAAGACAGGAACCACTGCTGTCTGCCACCCAGATGCTGCGTCCAAGGCGCGAGCAAGCGTTGCGGCTGCTCCTGCCATCGGCCAAGGATGTACAGGACGCAGTGGTCGTCCACCAACAGAGAGGGTTGTCATTTTGACCCTTGGAAAGCATACGGATTGGTATGGATTGGTGGTTTGGAAACGATCCTTTCATTTTTAACATCCAATCATGGGATTGTTTCAAAAGGGATTGTTAGAATCAATCCGCATCAATCCATCCCGCGCTACCTGGGTTGACTTTTGATGGCAAAAACACAGCAACTTGGCATTCTGGCCACCAGTTCCAGTAGGACGTCCCACTGCTTGGTCCCTTGTCAGAGCAAGCTCTGACCGCTGTGGCTCAGTGCTCAGTTGGGCCGAAAAGCGCCATGCTTTCGAGGGGAACTTCAGGGTGGAGGATTTTCATGAAAGATATAGTACTGATTAGTACTGTAACATCTGTAACCCCTCCAAGAAGGGAAGGCTAGAGTCCCAACCTTAGGAGAGTTGGGGTCAAAAATTATGCCTCCAGGATCTGCATCCGATCTTTGGCTCAAACTGGCGACGAAATCCGCGCTCCAAAGGCTGCTGCGTCAGCCTTTGGGATTCCAGCCCCATCCAAAAAAGAGATTTGTAGCACATGCAAGTTCAAGCTTTCAGAAAACCAGCCCAATCATACCATTACCATATATAGACTATAGGCAAGGCAGCAAAGAAACAAAAACTCGGCAAACCTGTCTTGACCAAACGGTGCTAGAATCCCAGCCCGACGCAATGAAGTTCTTGCGCCAAGCTCAGAGGGTCGCATTGTAAAGCACTGGAAGTTGAATGGATATCTATCGATTGAAATTTGTGGCTCAAGGGACCACAGATTCTGATGGTGGTCACTTATGAATAGTACATGATGATTTTCATCGTATCACTATTTTAATATGCGATGACACTGGAATGTATCACGATATATCTTAGTATCAAACATGTCATGACGTATCATGACATATCACAATATGCACATCACTGTTTATATCAATATATACATATATGTGCTTGTATGAATATATATATATATATATATGTATGTTGAAAAACGTTATATCTACATATATATATACATATACAGTATTCCTGGTGGGTACGCCCCACCCAATTTCGGTTCGTAAAACCATCCCCGGGCCATGCCTAGGTGCCTTGCTCTCGTTTCAGTTGCAGCTGAGTGCCTGGGATTCGCACTGCGGGATGTGGTATACCCAGGACTGCAGATGTTGGCGATTCTTTGCAGGAAACCATGCTATTCTTGCAGATTATAGTAGATCATTCGGAAAAAAACGTATATACAGTATATATATATACACACGTCTATACATACATATGTATGTATGTATGTATGTATGTATGTATGTATGTATGTATGTACGTAGTATGTATGTATGTATGTATGTATGTATGTATGTATGTATGTATGTATGTATGTATGTATGTATGTATGTATGTATGTATGTACGTACGTACGTACGTACGTACGTATGTAGGTAGGTAGGTAGGTAGGTAGGTAGGTAGGTACGTGTATATATATATATACATATCGGGTCCTGCACTTTTTGTTTCAGTTGCATGTTTCAGCTGCCTGAATCTCAGGCCTTAGAAGCTTCTGAGTGAGGGAAACAAACAAACAATATATAAGTATATACATTCTATTTTTTATGGTTGTATATTTATAAAACAGTTATATATATATAAAAGTTAAAGTAAAAGTATGTATATGTATATGTTCATGTATATGTATATGTTCATGTATATGTATATGTATATGGATATGGATATGTAGATGTATATGCATACATATATATATATATACATATATGTATATGTACACAATACACATACACATTATCTTGTTTTTTTTGTGGCGAAAAAAATTGAAATGCGCTTAAATCCCCAGTTTGACCTATACCCATTCTATCTTTCGATATTTTCGATCTCAAGCAGCCCGCTCGTGCTTGTCCACGTCACGCGGTCACTAGGCAGGCTGCGCCCAGCCTGACAAGCCATGAGAGCAGCGCACATCTGAGGCGCTGAAAGACCATTGGCTGGTGCTTTTTTTGGAATTGCAATCGGGCAATCTGGCATTTTCCTGAACACATAAACACCGCAAACGCATAAAAACATGGGCTCTCACCAGGACCAATGGTTTGGACAAAAACAACATCAAACAACATCCAGCATTTTCAAAACCAAAAGGGACATGATGCTAAGCAAAGTGGTCAAACTGTCTGGAAAGCCGTTCTTCCCAAAACTACTGGCTTTGTTGGACCATCAGAAAAATCGTTTCCCGCTGGACCATGGACTGATGTTCACTCTATGCCCGTCATTGAATTTTTAGTAGATTAGTAGATCATGCCATTTTTTGGTGCACCCTTTTTACTCCGACTTGACCCAGAGCTTTCACTACCATTGCAGGCACATCAGTCGGCATAGTGCGGAGATGAACGAGGAAGTAGTTTCGGAGCATCGCCAAAAGCTGCAGATGCATCACAAGGACTCCCCGCCACGAGTACAGGAGGCAAATCTTCCATGTATTGTCAGGATGCCTGTCGATTTTTTAACAGTGAACTCAAGCAACATCAAATACGGCAAAGGTCAAAATGATCAAGCGTACGGGGATGATCAAATACTCAAGATAACCAATTTTGTGAGCACATTGGAAAATCAATTTGGACCCATACTCAAGCAAAAGTATGACACTCTTGCAACCACTTGAAGTCACTGATTGAACGACCTCCACCCGGGTCCCTTGTCCACTGAGAATGAACCCCAGAAACCCTTTCATCATAAACACCTCCAATCGAAACAGTTGATTTACGGAGGTATTTGGTGTATGATCAAATGTCTTCATGATTAGGTTCTTGTCTCTTTTGGTTGGTTGACCTTCATATGGGTGTGTCTGAGAATGGAAAATGATGATTGGCCACCAGCAAATTAATAGGTCGATCTGGAAAATCATCATTTTTTACTGGGTAAAATCATCAAACATCATCTATGAATGGACCATCTTTAATAGGTTAAATCCCTTTCCACCAAGTTTGCGATTGAACATCACCATTGTTTTTATTGGTAAATGTGTAACTTATATTTTAATGATGGACGATCATCTATAGATAGATAAGCGAGAAGTTACACATGTATCAAAAGGTGTACACATGTGTACACATTGTATCAGTTACACATCCCTTACCATTGTAAGTCCCATTTTTGAATCAGGTAAATCATCATGAATCATCTATACCCTCTGGTAAATTGACATAGACCCTGGCAGATAGGGATTGGAAGATTAGTTTCCTCTAAAAGAAGGTATTCTCAGGGTTTATGTTAATATACCAGAGGGTAAATGGAATTAATGGGCCCTTTTCCATAGCCATAGCTGTTGAATTTCCAGGAGTTGCTGGCGAAGCTCGGCACCGGGCCCACGAGGCCCACGGTGCCCGCGGTGCCCAACGCCACAGAGTTGAGCTGGAGCCCCAGAAACCTGGGAGGCAGAAAATCTTAGGGATTGCCGTGAAAAATGGGATTTCACTGGAGAAATTGAGGATTTAACTCTGTTTATATATAACTGGAAAACTGGGTTTATTTTTTTGCCCTTCGGTTTCATGAAACGTGGCAATCGCTGGAAAATCACCATCAAAAAGCCATGGAGGTTGAGTTTGCCGGGAAAATCAGCGAATGAAATTCCGTGTGTCAGGAGTGTTTCGCCCAGCCCCAGCCCTCTGAGTCCTCAACAGGCTTTGATTCTAGTTCCCGGGTTTTCACCCTCCGCTAATCAAACACAGTTGGCAATGGACAATCCCAATGACAAGTTGATGATTTACCTCCCATGGGGATCAATCGGGGATCAAACCTTTGCCAGAATTGATCTTAAATTGCCAGAGGCTGTTGCCTGCGCAAGACTCACTACTGTTGCCGGTCAAGCCACCCATTTTCTGAGTTCAGCTCACCTTGTTGCTGGGTAAACTGGTCGGCAAAGCCATGGTTTCAGGTACGTCCCTACCTGGCTTCTTCGAGTGCCGTGGCGAAAACAATCATCTGGTGCAGCCCTGGTGGATGGTTAGTTGATGGTATGAAGCAACACACATATTGGGTCATTAATCAACATTTTACTTACTAATTTATGACATTATCAATCCAACAACATGAATGCATCCCAGTGTGAGGATTTTAGCCCCTAGATGACAATTGGTTGATAGTTGCAATGGGGTCGTGGTCAGGTCATAAATCGGTATATATTTTTTACCAGCAAACGAACATTGGGATTCCACTCCGAAGATTGGGGACAGAACCCGCAAATTGTGGTTGGTTGATTGGTGGATGGTTAACAGTAGGGTTATAGTCACAGGTTGTTCGTGGAGATTATAAACTAATCCGTGCACCTAGAATGCTGCCCTCAACCAATGGGTTTGGGATGACGGAAGGTACGGTAGACTGAGCACTCCTCATTTGCACACTTTCTAGTCAATCAAATTGTGGGAGGTCTGACACACACACACACACAGAGCCTTCTTCACCTGAGCAGTGCTCAGAACCTCTGTTGGTTGATGAGCACAGGAGGTTATGCCATCGAAAATATTGGGGATGGTCATAATCAGTGACCAGTGAGCTGGGAATCCCTACGAACCAACCAGTAGACCAGGCGATCCTCAGTGGTTCAGCCCGTGGCTGCAAGACTGTCAAAGGTGAGGTATATGGCTGCCAGGGGGATATGGCTGGAAACCTACCAGCAATGGGATTTTCATTGTAGTTTCAATCTGTACTTGTATGTAAGTATGCATTTACACATTCACATATGTAGATGTATACAAGTACATTTAGGTACACACCAATCAACTTGCGATTTTCTGAAAGATAATTGGCATCCTTGCTTTTGTTTTCAGCCATTCCGCATAAAGCCGCCGGTCGTTTTTTGGTGCAAAAAACCCATGCGAAAACGCAGCCGAAAAGCCCTGAGCAGGGCGAGTTGGAGCGCTTTCTCAAGAAGCTCAGCGATGCCTGCGAGAAGCAGTTCAAGCAGATGCTGAAGGCACTAACTCGTCCTTGGTTTGACCAAATGGGTCTGAAAATAGGCTATGCCTCCCTTAAATAGCAATTTTTTATTGGGAATTTAGATGGATTTAGGGGTACCCTATTTTCAGACAAACCCAAATGGCGGTGTAAGGCCAACAAAAGATGGGGCGTTTACCCACAATTTGATGGGTATATTGGGGATATTCACCAATAAGATGACGTGACTTTGTCTAGAAATGGGGAAGTTACAGCCACTTCATGGCCATTCAATAGATTTTAATAGGGGAAATTGGGATTAACCAGTGGATGGAATGGCGTAAGCTATTTTCAGAATTCGCTTCTCCAACCAGTGAAACCTCTGCAGATTCTCATTGCTATGTTTCCCCCTTGCCCAGTTCGATTACTGAAGGATTAGATTTTACATATACTGTTTTACCAGCCACGTTTGTGACAAAAACGGGTGCTAGAAGCAACACCAAGTGAGGGATTTCAGCCAAAACAAATATGGATCAAAGTCAGAAACGACTGGTTGTCCTTGACGAAGGCTGCGAACCCAGGTGGGAGCTGTGGCAAACAACAGAACCACTTGAGTAGGTGTAAGGTGTCCACCCCGTGGCAAAAAATCAACCTAAAGGCACAGAGAAGCTCATTCCAGCACACCTTAGATGGGTCGAAGCTTGAAACCTCCGGTGGATTCCCATGGGTAAACTCTTGACTCGACTCATACCATTTTCGTGGTCATACTTCTTGGGTGCATGCGAATTGTCGTTGGCTTCATTCTAATCTTGTCAACTCAAATTCATTCAATTTCCATGTCTTGCGTGTCCAATCAACACATTTGGCTGGGTAGGACCACCATTTTCTTGGTTTAAACCAGAAAAAGAACGTTGTGTGATATGCTCCAACAACCTCCAATCACCTCCATTTTTTGCTGGTGAACAACATTTTTTTCATGGTAAATTTCACCTCCAGTCTTGCTGTCAGGGCGACGGCAAAGTGCAGGAGCTCCATCGTTTCGGGACCAAGGAGTGACTGCGGAAACCCATCAAACTATGGTGGATTTTGACATATGGGGATGAGTCAAAAATTAAGCCCTATGGGACCACAGATTTTAGTCTATGTTTAGTATTAACCATCCAATTATTGGGGTAGCTAATTTTGACCTATACCCATATTGGGATTTAACCCTCAAACATGGGGACAAAAAACATGACTGACCCTCAATTTCGCTTGGGATTCACCATCAAAAATGGGGGATCTACCCATCAACACGATTGGCACCCATCGAAAATTGTGGATTTCACCATCAGACATGGGGATCTGGCCATTAAAAGTGGGAATTTCCATGGGGATTCGCCAAGGAACTTGGGGATATCTGACCAACCATAATGGGAGATATACTGGAATCATTTGACATGGCTATGAAATATCACCATGAAAACAGATAAATCCTGGAACGAAATGGATCCAAATGGTCCATCGATAGCATACCTTTTTGCGTTGAGGGATCTCGAGGCTAATCGTCATTGTCGATGGGTTTTTAGCCATCAAAAACACATGAATCTATGGGGAGATGGTTCTTCCTCGACCAATCTTGGTATCAGTTTTTTTTTTGTTTTTTTTACCGGGCTACAACGGGATATACCAGCAAATGCAGCACATGTCCTTTGGAAACCCTGGTGTTGGTTGACGATATTTTCAGGGATTATGCAAGCCTTTACACGGGCAGGTCTGAAAATAGGGTACCCCAAAACCCTTTGGTTCATCATCATTTTCCCTATTGAATGGCCACTTTATGGGTACACTTCATTTTCAGACAAACCCATATTGAAGATGATCATGATCCATTTTCACTGGGAATATCCAAGAAAACCAGCCATTTTTTCAGGATATATTTGCCAGTCAACCTCACCCCACAGGATGGTGAACTATTTCCAGCTTAGGAGTTGCCCAAAATTCCTCGAACAATGCCAGTCATCACGAGGATCATCACATTTTTAGGATTGGCCCCAGACAAATTCTCGTCATTTTTCCCACCTGGATTTTTGATGCGGGGATAACTCAAGGTAAACCCCATGGCAGGCACTGATAGCCTTCATGAGATTGACCAATCCTAGGCTGAATCCTCCTCGATGTAGCCAAAGTGTATCCGATTTCACCAGAAAGGGGTATGGCTCAAACCAAAAAAAACATGCCATCAAATTGGTATCAAAAACGGTGACGCAGTTTGCAACCTGCACCTCATCAAGGAATGGCCAACTATCTCCAGATAGGCAAAACTCCATGGGTTTCCTAGTAGATTTTCCCTTGCGCAACGAGTTGGATGGTAAAACTCCATGGCTTTCAAGTTGATTTTCCATATTCAAGAAAGCGAAAGTGTTCAAAGTGGACAAGGATCACTAGGTTGGTCAAAGGAGAAGTGGCAGGAAACTATGCTTTTGCCCTCCAACTATTTGTGAGTTTCCGGTAAAAAAAACACTTCTCCTTGTCTGAATGAAGTCAACAAGTGGGCCAATGTGGCAGATTTCGGAAGTACCGCCCAAGGTTTGATTGGTGATTTACGACTTGTGCTTTATTCTCCAGTTTATCACCGCACAGAATCGGTCCAAGAGAGAGATATTTGCAGGACTCAATTGTTAAAGAAAAGTTTTTCCCATAGACTTCCCCTTCAACCAACCCATCGTTGGTTTGGGCTAATAGTGTAAGGCGACAGTCCAAGCTCCCGTTCTGAACCCTCCGAGAGGGCCCCCGAAATGACATGTTTCTGGATCCGCCTTCCACATCACTCCACCACAGTTTCTGAAACGTGTTTGTTTGTCAGGGGAAGGGACAATTATAAAAATCATATCAAATCTATCCAGATCTTACTGGTTTTCCTATGTTCTCCTCTGCTAATTCAAAATAATTATGGAAGCCATGGCCCATTTGGTTCCATGATTTACCATTTACCTCTAAGAGATGGTGATTTTCCACCCCAGATACATCCCATGGCGTCCTCTCGAGGAGCACAACACCTCGAAGAAGAGCTGTGCCGCCTTAGACGGTGCCCTTTGTGCCACCCACGCGCGCGTGCAGCAGCGCGCCCAGAGTGACGTGGAGGGCCGGCGCTTGGTCTCCAAGAGCGATGTGGTGGGCGAGAGCTGCCTACCACGCAGCTGCATTCAGGCGATGGGAAATGCCCTGATCAGGTTGTTGATGATGATTTTAGACTGTTAAAAGACCAGAGTTTGGGATCTGAGGCTGAACAACGGTTTCAGTGTGGATCATGAAATAGTGCAGTACGGGAACCCTGTCCCCAATCAATGAGTATGCCATTGCCAACGTCAACATGCACATGCATCCATTTGGCAATTCATTTGCCTCAATATATGACTCTTTACCTTGACATCTGTTCCTAGATATTCCCAGATAGGTTTGTCTGACAATAGGGTACCTCCACTTCCAATGGTTTATCTTCATTTTCCTATTAAAATGGCCTAAAATAGGGGTATCCCTGGACAAAGCCAGATATTCCCAGTAGCTCTTGAGATCCTCGTTCCCGGGTGCCCAGGAGCACGACCTTCATTTGGTGGCAGCCATGATGCAACAGAAGGCTGTGGAGTCTTTGGGCGCCACGATGGCCGGTCAGCAGCCCGCGGAGGTGCACAAGGGTGCTCCAACCCTAACGTTTTGCTAAATTTCCCCCTTTGGTACCTGGGGTGTTGGGAGCAACCCTCTTGAAAATAGAACCTCTGGTTATCCTCTGGTTTGATGGTGAAGCACCGGGTTGAATACTCTGTACCTGGTTTGAAGATGTTTGAAGGGGATTTTAATTTTAATGATGCGCCAGAAGTACTACTGGATCGTCATGGGTCGATAGAGGATGTAACTATCAATTCTGATCCAATTGATCCATGGGTTGAGATTGGACCACGTCATACACATCTCATTTCATCTCATTTCTCCCAATTTGTTCGATCGAAATTTGGTATTTCACGGAAAAATCCATGGCAGATCCACAGCTCCACTGCGCGGTGCGCCAGGTGCTGTTGGACGTGGATTGCTCCAAGAGTGGAGGCTCCAGCTACTCCTCCACCAGCGAATGGTCCATGGAGCAGGCAGGACCCACCCGGTCCTCGGCGCGGTCGTCAGCGCCGGTTGCGGCCACAGTGCTGATAGCGGCCTGGATGGCTTGGGGCTGGTGATCTCTGGGGTTAGAATATGTGAGACATTAAACACCAAAAAGATAGAACTGTAAATTATATATAATTTTATCACTAGAACAAACTTAGTCGGATTCTACTTTTATCTACTTTCTGTTTTTTTCGGGATAGGCTGAACCCCCCAAGCTGATCTTCCAGCCATGCGTGCTGTACATTCGAAAGAGATGGACGATTCAAAGATCACCCAGGGCCCTCTCGAGACGATCGAGCTGCCCCCATTTTTGCCTGTCTGTGGATCAAGGGACCGCAGAGGACGGATGCTTTCTCTGAGAGAGCGGCGGAAAAAAAGGACTTGGATCACTGACAGCCCCTTGATGTGCCAAAGAGGATGAGCAGAATGTGTGTCTGAATCAAAGGTAAAAAGCACTGAGTTTAGAAACAACATGAAACAACCTTCTATTCATTTGTTGATGAGATGAATTACGCCAAGTGGTCTAGGCTTGGAATGTCCCTGCACTTTAGGAGGCTGGTTCAACCTTTGTCGGGTACATTAATAGGTCGTATTGCTTTTCCACTTCGGGAAACTAGACAAACCATGACTCACCAGATATGTTTCTTCAATTCTCCTGGCATTTCTTCCATTTTTGCCATGTTTGGTGGTTCCATATGTTCAATGGTGAACTCCCAATTTTTCCTGGTTCAATCCCCATTTTTTCCTAGGTCAGTCCCCCTTTTTGATGCTGAAACTTCCCATGGATTTGGACCTTGGCCCCAGGTTTCAGGGCAGGTGGGTCGAGCTGTAAAGACCTCCACGTGGGGAACGCTCACGACGCTGGGCAGCGCCTGCATGGGTTTATCATGGTTTATCCAGTCACATATGCGTTTGTTAAAAAATAGTGTACCCCTACACCCAGTTCGTCCTCATTATTCCTATTAAATCCCCATAATTGGGGGGTATAGCGTATACCCCATTTTCAGACACCCATATGGAGATATCCTCTGGTGTCCTGAAACAATGGCGATCGCTGGAAAACCCCCGAACGAATCGGAGGTTCGAATGGGAAACTGATCTATAAATGAGAAAATCATCATGTTCAAACTCTGTCTCATCCCTTGAAAAACTCGTTGGCCGAGAACGGGATTCCCCGTTCATGGATGGTGATAGTCCATGATAATCCCAAGGTTAATTAATTTTTGATCCCCTATAATCATCAACCAACCGGAACACTGCTCATCTGTGGAGAGAAATAGATATCTCCTCCCAAAAAGATGGAACAGTAATTGATCTCTAGAACTTAGTTTTTTTCTTCCTTTTTTCAGGATTCCACTTTTCTATCTTTTTGGGCTTGCTAGAGATGGATGTAGATATGTGTAGATGCTAAGATGTAGTTGGGATTGGAGCCGAGCCCCTCAACTTCCATAAAACAGTACTTTCTTATACACTACTTCTGCAGTAGATGTAATATCCTTGTCTGGCTCATGGAGCTGCCAGTTTTATTGATTTTTGGTCTCATTCGGCCACTTTCCATGGCACTTTGGGAAGCTTGTAAAGGATACCATGTTTTGAAGCTTTTGTATTACCATTTTGTTTTCCGGGTCAAGTGTGGAACGTCATCATTGCTGCTACTCGCAGAATCCTGGACGTTTGTTTTGACACAGGGTGAAGCCAGAATTAGGATGATTAAAATCTCATTGAAATTACAGAGGAAGGAACCCGGATAGCCCCTGAAGAAAACGACAGGCCAGTAATGTTCGGAATGCCTTGTATCCTAGATTGCGCCTCCAAAATTCCGAAAGCATAGGGATGGTCAACGCGACAAGCTGTCCATTGCTGAACTATACTTTTCAAATCTTTTCAATGAGACTTCAGGAGAAGATTGATAAGATTGGAAATGAGATGAGAGGGCGCAAACTTTGGGACTTCAAGGTCTCTTTAAAAGGATCGTTTCCGTACGTAGACTCACTCGGGACGTATCTGTCGAATCGTATGGTCATATTTGGTTTGAAGGAAAACTTGCAGAATCCGCTGTTACTTGAGGTAAAATCCATGAAAATCCTGTTACTTCAAGCATAGGGATTTGATGGTAAAACCATGTAAAATCCATTTTTTTTTCTCCAATCCCTATAGAATCGACACTCGATGTCCTCTAAGGACTGATCTATGGCGAGGTTCCAGTCCTATTCCTCAGATGGGTGGAACTCATTAGCCATGACGGGTCCGATGGATCCAACTGAGGTATCTCTTCTCAAAAGCCGTTTGAGATCGGCTACGAGGCTGCGGAACAATCGGGGTTGACATCCCTGAAAATTGACGTGCTGGTCTCATTTGACTATCTACATCATATCCATATTATAGATGTATATATACATATATATATATATACGTATACATCTATAATATATGTATATATAAATAACAATTGTGTATACATATATAACTCTCTCTCTCTCTCTATCTCTACCTCTAGTCTATATGTGTATAGATACACATGTACACATGTAAGTATATTATAATGTACATATATATATATAGATGTACTAGAGGTATAAATATGTATACCATACTTTATTTGGAGCTGGAGTTGAGCCCTATGCCAAAAATCGTAGAGGTGGTCGAGGTCGACTCCAGTGACAAAGAGGAGATGTGTTCCCTGGCTCGTGCCATGCCAAAGAGCCCGGGGCCCCAGGTTTTTTTTGGATCCATGACGAGGAACATCTGATATGGAGAATTTCCATAGCCATGGGGGTACCCAAAATCGCTGGATGGTTGATAGTGGAAAATCCGTCGATAAATGGATGATTTGGGGGTACCCCGATTTTAGGAAACCTTCATATCTTTGAGGAAACATTCAAAAAAGACTAGGAAGGAAAGATGCAAATCCACTTTTACTTTGCAGATGGACCAAGTTCCAGTGGAAAAAAAGTGGCAGGTTTCACACTTTGGCTAGCCGGAAACGTGGATTTATAGAGAGAAATCGAAGATTCCGCCATAGGTGATGTGGATTTCACCATGGGGATTTCACCCGGGCTGCACAAACGGCAAAGATCCCGGGAAAACATCAGAAAGGCTGTCTGAACTATATATATATATATGTATACATATATATATATATATCTATATATATATATATGTATATATATATATATATATGTATATATATATATATGTATATATATATATGTATATATATATATACAATATCCTCTGGGAATAATCTCTGGTAATTTCATAGTTTGCGGACGTTTGCGGGAACATCACCATTCTATACAATTGTTTTGATCGGTAAATGATCTATACATGGGCCATTTTCAATAGCAAACTGTCAATTGACCAGAGGGGTCGTTCCCGAGGTGGCACGCCCGGACGTGTCTTGCGAGTGAATCCGGACTTGGAATCGTTGATTGAATCTCTGGAACCTGAACCAGGTGAGAAAGTGGATGCGTGACCTTGTTCCAACCGGGCACTGGAAAACCATGAATTTCTGATCCAAGCTTCATGGGTGATGTTCCGGTGCCAGGTAAATCCCGAAGATGTGATGATGTTCCCATTGAAACATGTGTTTATTTCCCCACTGGCCGTGTTGGTTTTGTCCGGAGGGTGAGTCCTTGCAAAGTCCTGGAGCGTGAGGGCCAAAGATGAGCTCTTTATCTCTGGGTTCCGGTCCACTTTACCATTGGCGAACGATGTTCTTGTAATCATGGAGGGCCAGATGCAACTGATGCAACTGAAGCGGCGGCCAGTGGAAGTGAACCGCATCTTTGTAGTGCTTGAAGTGTGCTCTTTTCCACGCAGCATGGGATAGTAGACATGCTCTTGCAAACACCATGGAGGGGAACCAGAAAAAAAGAGCGTCTATGTAGTCATTTATCGCAAGAATGGGGCTTTCAGGTGTTGTTTGAAGTTTGTGGGGCGCACCCTCCAGTAAACATTGCCGGCCATGGACAACTCCCGTTTTCAGTGGGAAAGTACAAGAAGGAGCCCGAAGTTCTAACTTGGTCAATAGGCCCATCTAGACATACGTAATTATATAACCTCAGTTAGCCTACACCAACTTCCAGAATCTAGGGGACCCCTAGTTTGCTGGAGGGCAAGTCCAAGTATCCTTTGCTCGCAAACGTCCCGAGCTGCATTTGTCCCAGCCATTTACTCCGATGCGACGTCTCACTCTTCAAGCAGCGGTTCCTAAGAGGCTCCAGAGAGCTGGTGCTAAAAAAAATCAGCTGAAGGTTCTGTAGATTTGGCCAGTGGATGCCATATTATTGAAAGAACCACTGAAGTATCTTTTCTTCAAGTGTGAAGGACACCTTGTGGTGAGATTCTCATTTAATTTGTTTGTCCGATTGCACAACTACACCTCTGGACTTTCCACCAGAGAGACCCATTTATCCAGGGCAAGATGCCGGAAAAAACTGTGGCCAAAGCTGGCGGTGCAGCAGGTGAATCTTGTTGAACGCCCAGCGTTTTACCGGGGGACCGGGTACGTGGAATCCCAGCGAAGTTCTTTGCAGCATTGTGATGCCCCTGCGCAGGCATACAGTACTGACCTAAGAAAGGACTACCAGCAGATCTTCGGAGCGGATCACAAGCCAGTGGACCACCTCTTAGCGTGAGCACTGCCGTACACCACTTCACTCAGCTTGGCCATCAGTGAAATCATGATTTGAATTCCAGTTTTAGTTCATCATTCCAGCAGAGTGATAAACAAATCCGGGTCACAACTAGTCACTTTCCTCCCCCCAAAAAGACACAAACTTCCAACAAAACCTCCAAAAACCTGCCTCTGAAGACTTTCGAGACACATCTTCCAACGTTTCGGTCCTTGGAAAACGTGGCTTCAGGTGACCGCCGAGCCCGTGGTGGATACCGTGGCCGCCGATCCCCCGGCCGCGCCCGCGGCCCCCGCGGCCCCCGCGGCCCCCGCGGCCCCCGCGGCGCCCGCGGCGGACCCGCCGGTGGTGAAGCGCTTCCCCGCAGGAAGCAAAGTGACCATCAAAGGTCTCACAGGCGAGGCAGGAACTGCTGGCAGTTGGGTGGCTCGTGAGCCTTTAGTTGCTGCAAGATCTTCAAAGATTGATGACTATTGATGAACATTTGTAGAATTGTGACTTTTTGTGAGGATATTGTGAGCATCATACGGCTGATGGAACTCTAAGCAGCCCATTCAGGTGCAGTGGAGCTCAATGGTCAAGAAGGTGCTTCTGAGTTGGCTGATTGTTGGATTGCAATGGATAGCATCAATCTTTCCATATTCTGGATCGATTTCAGGCAGAAACCACAGATGGTTCCGGCTGAAGAAGGCTACTCATGGACCGGCAAACATGTCAACATGATTCTTTCCGAAAAGTAAGTAGAAACCATCTAATCTTAGGAGTAGATTATCTTGAGCCATGCCCATTGCAAGCCGGAAGAAAACTATGGGATGAGCCATTTTATTGTCTATGCCGAAAACTAGGAGGATATTCTCAATTGACTTTCCTTTTTTAAGATTCTTGTGTCCCAACCACTAATCATCGACTGTTGGTTCATTTTAAATCTGGCACCCAAAGTTGCAGAGGTTCCCATTATGGGATGGATGACTATACCCTACCCCGTGTATCATTTACTTGATTTCAAATGTCTCATTCTATATCCCATGATTTATTCCATTATATTATGTATATATCCCATGATATATCCCATTATTTATCCCCATGATATTTGTTGGTTTAAATCCCATCGGTAAATCCCATTTGACCATGGCACCTTTCTTGCAACCAGTTGCCACAACTGCCTGGCACTGGCATCGTGATTTTCAGGTGAAGTCGTGCCACCTTCTCCCCAAGAAGCTGAGCTGGCTGCAGAGGTGGGAACTGTGACAACCAATCGCCAGCATGGGGCGTGGCTGTGTCTGGAAATAGGCTATAGCCCATAAATGGCATTGAACATATGGGGAAGATGGTGATTAACCAATGGATTTAGGGGCAGCCTATTTTCAGACAAAGCCTTATCAGATGATCAGGGTGGTTTTGGTCTTAGTTGTACAAGATTCACAGGGAGACTTTCTCAATCACCAAGATGGTGGGCATTGGGTACTGCAAGAATTGGACGATGAAAGACTAAAGCTGACCGCCATGCCATTCAGAGCCACCGGTGGGGCAGCCAACGGGTAAATATTGGCTCTCCAAAAATGGGGGTTTCTCGAAACCCAGTGGTTGACCAGTCTGTTATTCAGGATCCCAAACCAAGGCGCCATAGCAGCCACCAAAAACTTCTTCCCCCCTTTGGAGGACATGATTGGTTGAGTGTCTTTCTCGTTTCGCATCTGCAGGGTGTGGACAGAGCTCTTGTGGCCATTTTCTGCTGAGATTTGATAAGGATCAGGCAGCACGTCGTTCAAAATGAGTGGCCAGAACATTTAGAACTGTGATGAGAGATTGAATGCTTTGGAGTCTGTGGAGTCCGTTGGAACTTCTCTTTTCAACTGCACAGCCAGAAAGAAAGGCAGCAAAGACAGTGCAGCAAATACAGTGAAGCTCTTAACCTAGTATTCAGATGTATTCAGTATTGCTCAAAATTGTTGGCACCTGAAATTGTTCCAACTCACGAGGACCACGGCAAGTTTCGAACCTTTTGAAATCTGCGGGCGCCCGTTTCACATGATCCCTGACAATGGCGGCGGCGCTGGTAGATATGGGCCGTGTGACTTGGAGAAATTCTGTTTCTGTTGAGTCTCACCATTTCACCATTAAAAACAGGGGTTGGTACATGTCCTGCTTAGGGGATTTTGAACATCATTTGAAAAAGTATCTGTTGCAGGTCGGTTATATTTCCTTTTTGTTGGGTCATGTGAACAACTAGGACATTTATGTACCTCTGTCAAATCATCCAAAGTCCGGGGTGCAGAATTTTGACCCATACCCAAGCTCTGGTTTTGAGGGTGTCTCCAAGTACAGTCCATGTTTTTCTGTGCTTTTCCGAGTTGGTGAGGGGCCACTTACTCCCAGTAAGCCATTCTGGGTGGTGGTTTCCAATATATCCAGCCATGGGGACGAGACCGATCGAAAACATGGATTTCAAGCAACACATTGTAGGTATCAATAGGTATCATCAATTTTTGTGAGTAGTTCCATTTTTTTCTGCCTCCGAACTTAAAAAGGTTTCCTCCGCAGTGACTTCTTGTGGGGGTTCTGTTGGCTGGCAGAAAATATGGATTTATGATATGATTTAATGTCTATAAATATATATATATATATAATTATATATATATATATATATTAGTGTCGTCGTCGGCCTCTTTATTTGGCCTCTTGTGTTTTCTGGCTTTTGGGACTGGAAACTATTTGCAAATTTCCAGGAACTATTTGCAAATTTCCAGGAACTATTTGCAAGAAAATGCAATAGATATATATATATATATATGTATATATGTATGTATATTGAGGGAAAATGATCCCGAGTAAGAAAAGGCTAGCCAAAGGGAAAACAGCAACAGTTATAAAGTGCAGATTCCAGCTAATTTCAACCCTACCTCTGCACCCATCACTCTGCGCATTCCAGTACGTCCCAGGTATGGGTAGATGGTAATGAGTCTTTGTGAGTTNCAACCCTACCTCTGCACCCATCACTCTGCGCATTCCAGTACGTCCCAGGTATGGGTAGATGGTAATGAGTCTTTGTGAGTTCTGAGAGGCCCCTTGATATGATTTGCTGCTGCGTCGAAACAAACACCTCAGGCCCAACTGACCCATGGCTGATTTCCACTATGCCCATGTTCGCTTTTCAGGTTCCTTAATCACATTGAAACAAATTAGATCAGATCACGCATGACAACCTGAATCGTCATGGTTTTTAACAGCATCACCTTTATGATATGATATATCAATCAGTCAGCCATATTGTGAGCTGTTGAACCACATATCATCAAATATCATAGATCAATGAATGGGATCAATACTTGTCAGCCGGCTGTGAGATGCAACATCTTCTGAAACCATCTGAGATCATTGCCGGCCCAACTCAACTATAATCCACAACCTCACTATGATTGATCCAAACCCTGCTTCATGGGAACCAATCAATCAAGCCAAAAAGACACAGAAACAACTTCGCGCCCAAGTCCGCGTGCAAAAGACCGTCACATCAAAGTTGGCAAGAGCAATAGCCAAAACGCGCCCAGCCAAACCAAAGCATTGGACAAACCTTGCCCCAACCTTGCCCCACCACCACTTCTACCCCCACCAGTGCCATAAAGGCAAGCAAAACCCAGTCCAAGACCCAACCCCAAAATAGACGGCGCACCACGTCCTAGGGGAATGTGCTGTAATTCGCTTTACGGTATGCTGACTGCAACTTAAAGTGTGTAATTAGTTCCTAGCTTCATGTCATGAGTCATGTCATCTCATGTCCGTCATTCTATGATGGGGTTTCTTCGGCTGGCTGTACGCAAAAGATTCCAAAGATTATGAAATCCTATCATATCCTATCTCAAAAATACCTAGGCAACAGCATCCTTAAAGGGCCGTGCAGGTGGTGAACTTGTCTGAAGACTGGCACAGGAACCTGGTATTGTGAACCTTGTCCTGCAGCCACCCTCAAATTACAAATTGCGTCACGTGTCACACCCTTGAGACTTTAGCAGTTCTACTTACTTTTTCAAAAAAAACCCTCTTCAAATTTAATTTCGTGGCGCGGAGTTCAAGTCAGGAAAAGACAAGAATCACATGAGGTTCCGGGTTTGAGATATCAAAGGCTCACACATCGCAAGCAATGAGCCAACAACTTCCCAAACGTGTTGTGACGTAGTGCAAAAATTCGGGTGAGCCCAACACGTGAAGAATAGCATCAGAGTCAGCGTGAATGACAATGTATTGGAAAAAGGAAAATGAGAATCAGACATCAGAATAGCGAACATCCACTGTTTCCCTCGGAAAACTCAAACAGGCAGAAGTGACAAACTGACAAACTTCAGCAAAACTGCCATGATCTAACTGCGGCGGGCTGTACAGTTCCTCAAAGCCAAGGCGGGGCATATGTGCTGATAGTGTTCAAGGGCCTTGGCTACTGCGCAGCAACATCACCTGGATGCCTCTGTCTGTTGGATGAAGATTTTTTCCGAAGGCCTTAGGCCTGTCCTGACAAGGACACAATGTAGCCCATGAGGCCCTGGAAGTCTTGAGGCTGTAACCGAAAGCTCCGGTATCTGGTACCTCGTCGGACCACCACTCCCTGAAATTGTCGGTGATGGGTTTTCGGGACTTTGGGATTTCGGATTGCCTGGAACGGCGTCGCAGCCGTTTCGGGGACTGGATTTCTTGGATTTTTCTATTCGCTAAGATTGGCAAAATGCCAGGAACTATTTGTAAAATCCCAGGAACTATGTGTAAATCACCCCAGCGGACCCCAACCCAAGAAGGATACCCCAAAACATTTCATCCTCTCAACGCGGACGCACTTGGTCAAGTACTGCCGGGCCAAGTTCGGGCCCACCGGCCGGCTAGGAAACCCAACTTTCGGACACCGAGCAGCCAAAATTGACAGAGGGCCAATGGGGATTGACGATCATCTAGTTCCCTCACAAGTTCATCAAATATTGCAAAGGAGCTGTCGGTACTATATGTCCTGGATCTCATTTTTTTTGGCTAAGCGGGGTTCGTATGGACATCATCGCGATTCTCGCTTTACGATATCTGACCTTGGATCCTTAATTTAAGAAAAGTTGAGGAGACATGAGATCAAGCAAAAAAACGTCAACAATAGATCGAAACCATTCCAAACTGTTGTAAACTATTTATACTTCTCTGTATTTCACGGAGCTTATGAATAGATCGAAACCGCTTCAAACCTTTCTGATCGATTTTTACTTCTTTGTATCTCGCGGGGTTTACAGATAGATCGAAACCGTTCCAAACCGTTCTGATCTATTTATACTTCTTTGTATTTCACGGGGTTTACAGATAGATCGAAACCGTTCCAAACCGTTCTGATCTATCGTTGCGCCACGTTTCAAAAATAGATCGAAACCGCTCCAAACCGTTCTGATCTATTTATACGCCACGTTTTAAAAATAGATCGAAACCGTTCCAAACCGTTCTGATCTATTTATACGCCACATTTTAAAAATAGATCGAAACCGTTCCAAACCGTTCTGATCTATTTAAACCAAAAGACTCACATAGTTCCAAATAGTTTCAAATAGTTCCAAATAGTTCCTGGTTAGAAATAGATCGAAACCGTTCCAAACCGTTCTGATCTATTTATAAACTTGGATGCATAAATAGATCGCAACCGTTCCAAACCGTTCTGATCTATTTATAAACTTGGATGTGTAAATAGATCGAAACCGTTTCAAACCGTTCTGATCTATTTATAAACTTGGATGCATAAATAGATCGAAACCGTTCCAAACCGTTTTGATTTATTTAAAAACTTGGATGTGTAAATAGATCGAAACCGTGCCAAACCGTTCTGATCTATTTATAAACTTGGATGTGTAAATAGATCGAAACCGTTCCAAACCGTTCTGATCTATCTACAAGACTGTCTACATACAGGATGTCTAGAAATAGATCGAAACCGTCCCAAACCGTTCTGATCTATAGTTATCAAGTATGTCTTTGCTCTAATATTGACATTGCCGAACTTGTAGTGCAGTTTGAACTCGCTTCCATTCAATTTATACATCTGTAAGCAAGTTTATCCGACTTGTGGTTCAAAAAGTTTCTGCATGTTTGCCATGTGGTTAAAACTTCTTGTGTCTAAATTATTTGCCGTTAAAATACCTTCAATAATAATTGCGGCGCAAAGACCGTGTGAGAAAGAAGTGTTTCATAGACTGCGGCCCAACCCTATCAACAAATCCTTTCCCCAGAGAAGTACCCTCAAAAGCTCACAAACTTTTCCTTTCGGGGGCAATGACGAGAAAAGGGTTGAAGAGCCGGTGTGGTCCCCAACCCTTCGTTAGCCTATCTGGGTTTGAGAACTATCTATCTTCAGTACCGAACCAGCCGAAGTTGGGATTGTTTATCGCCCATTACTAGTACAACGAAAGATTAGGGCATGCTAAAGTACAATTCAGTCCCACCATGCATCAGCAGGCCAGACGAATCACGTTCCATGGTTCCATCAAGTGGCATCCTTCCACTACACAATTGCTGTTATCGGGAATGGAACAACTTTTTCAGTTGCCTGTGGCTGCAAGGTTTTTATTGCAGAAACATGGCTGACTGCTTTGGACTCCCCACAGGTCCCAGCATCCTGTAAGTAGATCTTGGGATTCTATCAATAGTTCCCAGTATTCTGCAAATAGATCCTGGGTAGCTATGGCCCCCAACACAGAAAGAGGCCGAGGAGGTATATAATATATATATATATATATGAATGAATAAATAAACAAATAAATAAATAAATAAATCAAAAAAGATAAATTAGATAAATAAATGAATAAATAAATAAACAAATAAATGAATAAATGAATAGATGAATAAATGAGTAAATGAATAGATAAATAAATAAATAAATAAATAAGTAAATAAATAAATAGATAAATGAATAAATGAATAGATGAATAAATGAATAAATGAATAAATGAATAAATTAATCAATAAATACATAAATAAATAAATAGATAAATAAATAAATGAATAAATACATGAATAAATGAGTAAATGTAAAATTTCTTATAGGTGGCCCAACCAGCAACCAGCCATGATTCTTTCCAGCCCCAGGTGGCCCTAGATGTGGTGCTGGCAGCCGCCCCGGCATTGTTGGAAGGAAATCTATAATCTATAGGAGCCCATTGAGAAAACCCGCAGGAAACCTGCATATTTGGCTGACCAATGCCTGGTTTCCAGTAATTGTTCCCTTCCATCAACCCAGTGATTCTTGAGATCCTTGGTGTTTGGGACGGTCTTTAGTTGAGAGACCATGGGTTCGGGTCGCAGGCAATTGTTCGTTTCCAGTTGGGTTTTGAAATGCCCAAGTACACCATCAAACAGTCGCGCAGGTCCCAATTTTTATGAGAAAGACATGAATTTGGTTGCTGATATAATCACATTTTTTCACGGCGTCTCAATTTGGCCAGGTAGGCCCAATGGTAAGCTCAGAGCACGTTGCCAAGACGCAGCATGTGATGCAGATGAGGCAGCGAAGGGTGGTCTAACGGCCAGGGGCCATGCGGATGGGTTGGGGAAACTTGTGGGGTACAAATAGGACCCCACAGGTGTTTGGCGAATCATCAGTGAACGATATATGATATATGGTATATATATGACGATATAATAATGATAGTGGTCATTTTTCAGTATATGGAGGTTTCCATAGCCATGGGGGTACCCCAAAATTGCTGGTTGGTTTATTTCATGGAAGATCCATGAAAATCCCATCTACTAAAATGGATGATCACTAGGGTTGTTTCCCCATGACTTGGGAAACCTCCATCTGGGGAATCACCAACCAGGCACAGCAGACTGGAAAGCTTCAGGGAGGATGTGCGTGACTTGCTGGATGCTTCTTGGTGACAAAGGTTGACCAAGTTCGATGATATATGGAAATCAACGGGGATACTGTATCTACTACCAACTATAGATGATATACAACCAACTATATGACTATATCCAATAGGGAAATTATAGAAAATCAATATAGGGATGTGTATATATATATATATACATATATATATATATAACCAACTATAGCCCGATAGATTTTAGTGGGATATGTATATATATATATATATGAATATATTCTATTAAACCATCCGATGTCTGATGCAACCTCTCCATGGCTGCTGGCACTGTGCCTTGCAAGCCCTCTCATTGTTGTAGAGAATCAAGTGGCTTCAGTTGCTGTTGTTTGGGTGGATTCCTTCCAAAAGAAAGCCAAGGAGCGTTTGGACAGCTCGCAGAACCTGACACTGAAGTCAGGGCCCCAACGATTTTCCGACAATTTCCTCCAAGAAACCCATGTTCAAAGGTGAGAAGGGCCTTGTATTTTTGGCAGCATCATTATAACATATTATACCGATCAGTCCTTTAATCAGGAAGAATCATATTTTTTTGCTTCATCATTTTCTGCATCATAGTCATTTTTTATTCATCTAAAACAGGGGGATACCCCCAAATGGCGATTTTACGGAGAAAATCTGGTTCTTTACTGGGATCCCCTGAAAAAAATCCACTGTTATCCCCACGATCATCCCCATTGAATATCATTATATATACACCCTCTGGAAAATTAACATAGCTCTGGAAAATAGCCCATTTCTAGACAGTCTGTCTATGAAACATGATGATACTCCATAGCAAACTTTCAAAAAAAGGGGGTGATATGGTAAAAAATCACTAGTATCCCATGAATTCCAATGACATCAGTCATATCCCATGATGGTTGGCACTATCCCCATTATACTCTCCATTTTTGTATCACAACATCTGCTGGTTTTTGTCGCGGAACTTTCCCAGGTCTACTCTGCTGTTCGGCTTCGTTACGGCCATCCTCGTTGAGGGATTTCCACCTCAGAACCTCGGGCTGATGGCTGGGGAGATGGGTCAAAGGCTGTGAGTTTTCCATCTCTTTTGGACATTTTTAGCAGCAAACAGGAGGATTTTCACCAGCATATTTTGTTTTTTTCTTGTTTTTTTAAAACACAATGTAAGTGGGTTAGATGATTTCCGTATAGAAAGCCAGTGGATTCTTGAGTTTTGATAGATAGCCACTGGCAGGGGGTGAAGATGGACCAAGCCCACGGATCGGGAACCAGCGCAAAAGCAAGGTGTTCGCAAGGACTTGATGCGGAAAATGGGTCAAGATGATCCAAAAATGGATGGTTAATTGTTTGGTAATTGCAATTCTATATATCAATGGGGTTTATAGCTAGGAACATCATCAAACTAAATGGATGATGTTCCTGCCAGCCATGTTCAATCACCAGAGTTGCCCACCTTTCTCGCTTCAGGAAGATGAAATCCGAGATGTGCGTCGATGTCTTCCTTTTTTTGGTGTTCCTCGGCCCGCGGATGTGGTGTTGGCTGAGGACATGGAAGCCACCAAGAAGGTAGCAGGGCTGTATCCCAGTATACTCAGTATATCCCAAGCATAGGGGCTCATAGGGGTACTGACTGTTGGATCATCTTGGCAGAAGTTAGGTTTGTGCAAAAATATGCCCGCAAAATCCAATGCATCATATTTTTTCCTATACTCAAATTTCATATTGCCATAATTTGGGGCGTAAATCCCAATTTTGTCGACAAACCTGGGATTTGGTTTACAATGACCCTGAAAAAGCAAAATCTGGCACGCCCCAGCAAGCCGCAAGCCCCACTTGACCCCAATTGGTTGGGTCATCCCAGAGTACCAAGGCCTTGGGGGATTTGCTTACTCTTCCAATCGATGACCTTTGCGGTGCTCTACCAACGTGGCATGATGACAGTGGGTGCGGGGGCCTGCAGGGACCGGGGAGTTTCCTCCAAGGTCCGTTGAGGACGGAGATGGGAAGATTTGAACTTTCTTTCCATGAGTAATGAAGTCCAAGACTGCGCTTAACGAAGATTTGAACGCCAAGAATAGAATTTTAACTTGCCACAAAATACGGATGATGCCAACAAATACATCACATGGGCATGTTTGTAGCTAAGCTCCAAGAGGACAGATAGTTTGGCCCAGACCCACATCATGTCACTGGTTGTCTCCTACTGGGGGTGCCTCGCAGAATTTTGGCTCATGAGGCAACAGGATGATCTCCAAAATGGTTCAAGATTCCAGCAACAATTCTACATTTTATCCTTCCACTACAAGTGCTCCAGGAAAGTAATGTACAGTTTCAGATGTTTTCTTCAGCACCTTGACTTCAGGAATTTGCTCAGTTTGTAAGTGGGCCTTGAGTGACATGTAGCTTTTGAGAGGCACCATTGCTGAAGATTTTTTGCTCACCGAAAGTGATCAGATCGAGCCACCCGTGCCATGGAGGGGGTGGCAGTACCCAGCACTCTTGGGGAGAGCTGGAGGAAGTTGGGGAAGCGGCGCTGGGCTGTTGATTCCCATAGAAAAAGTTGGTGGGGATGAGACAATCCCTATGGATGTTTCCCCTGTGCGATTCACCCAGTCAAAATGCAATTTTTGAAATATGACTTTAACCATATTTAACCAGCAAACAGATGCTGATCTGGCGCAGTACTCCAGGAGCCATGCATCGGCATTGCGACACCATAGCGGGAGGGGCTCATCTGCTGCGATGGTGGTGGGGCAACCCAAGGGGTTGGTAGCAGTCGTGTTTCAAAGAATCTTTCAACCATGTCCGTTTAGGATCTTTTGGATACTTATGCATTGGTTTGCCCGACTCACTTTCGGCCTTGCAGCATTGTGATGCCCCCCCTTGGGTTCCCCCAAATTCACTCGGGAGGGTGGCAGGCTGAGTCCATCCATGGCAAGCTCTACCCCAAGGTGCCAAAGGCCTCCCACCTCTCGGCAGCTGCTGCTGTGGGTGTGGCCAGCCTGGCTGCTGCGGCGGTGCGGAGACGCGCCAACCCGGTGCAGAAGCAGCTACAGAGCCTGGGAGCCGGTGCGACGGGGGGAGGGAATGGGACATCAGAAACGGTGGTTTTTCACGGTTTCGGGGGGGGAGCAAAACCATTGGTTTCCACTGAAAAACATTTGAATTTCTGAACGAATTTTGGGGCCATCCGTTTTCGGAAACCGCATTTTCTTTTTTCTGTGTCTGGTCTGGTACATGCAAACCCAATGCCATAGACCTCCAATTGGGGATGGTCTATTATTCTACTCGTACCCATTTCTGGTAAAATGGGAATGGTTTACTGTTGGTTTTACAACATCTGTATAGGACGCACCCAGAGATCACCTACCAATTTACATCAATTTACCAACCAAGAATGAGCATGTAAACCGTGGGATGACAGGGAAGCTCCATGTCCCCGAAAGGTTCCCCAAAAGATCCCCCCAGAAGTCACCCACGGGAATTCCCCTTAAGAACAGATTCCATTCTAACAAAGATGCAGACAATCCCTCGCACCATGTAAAGTGCCAAAAAGAGAAGATAGAGAAGCACACCATTATCAAAATCAGTGGGGATCACTTTCCCGAAGTCAACCAACTTTTTTTTGGGACTTTCCTCTCCAAATTTGAGGATCCCTTTCGTCTGCAAAAAATTAATGAGTCGCCGGGGCAGGCATGACCGAAGAAAAGAGGCTGGCCATGGGCATGAGAGAAGAAATGGTCCAGGCAGGGCAAGCCCTGGCACATGTGCCTGGGCCATGGGGTGATGGTCAGTTGAGCAGTGACCAAGAATATCTAAAGATCATTGTTGAATCATGCTGAAAAGTAATATGCTATGATGCCACGTGGTTTATTGGGGACTTGATCATTGTATTACAATCATGGGAACGCATGATCAAATTACCTCGAATACAAAGAGATGACAAAGGCATTATTTCCATGGGAGCTGCTGATTGTTGGCCTTCAGGTGGGGGCCAGTTGAACCCGTTATGCAACAGGTGTTTTCTTTGAAGCGACATACTCTGGTTCTGTTGCTGGTTCAACGTTTCCATTTGCCATGATTTACATATTGCCACAATGTTCTCCACCATGTTCCCATGTAATCTACAGCTATTGGTCTCTTGTGTAACTGTAGATCACGATCTCCCCATACTACAGATACTTTGATCTCCGCAAAATTCCTTGGTTTGCCATTTCACCCTTTAACTAGCCATAAATGGGTGGTATTCTGGGTATCCACAGTTTTCAGACACGCCCATATATCATATTGTTGGTTGCTGTATATAGGCCCATTATATCTCCATTATATAGACATACGCATTTTTTTTCACCATTTTTGTTGCTTCAATCCCCATGATATTGTACATGATCATAAGTGCATGTACATAATATGATATATTATTATCTCCATTAGATGCTATTGTACTAGCATTTTCATTACTTAAATCCACGTGTACCTTGCTTTACAGTAACTTGATTACAGTATATATTAATATCCCAGCACATCTCCATTATGTATCATTATGTATATGCTTGTATATTATTGCTGGTTGTATATCTCATTATGCTCCTATTAATTCGGATTTGTCTGTAAGTGATGTCCCCATAGACCTTGTTCTCCTGTAGATTCTACTGCTACATCCCATTCTATCTTCATCAAATCCTCATGATCGTTGAATATCGCCTATATCAGCATTATATTCCCATTTGTAGC
Source organism: Symbiodinium sp. clade C Y103 (assembly GCA_003297045.1). Taxonomy (NCBI): domain Eukaryota; class Dinophyceae; order Suessiales; family Symbiodiniaceae; genus Cladocopium; species Cladocopium sp. clade C. Next base: position 108,882 of record BGPT01001342.1, read on the forward strand.
TGATCTCCCCATATATGCCATGGCCAAAGTTGGATTATACACCCATATTGGGGGATGGTCATCCATCCATGAAGTTCAGGATTTACATGTATATAGAATGTATATATATATATATATGTATACACATATATATGTATAGCCACTAATCTAGGATTCTCATGGCATGGGATGGATGGCCATACCCCACCCCATATATGATCTAGATTATTTGATATATTTCATGCTATATCACATTATTGTTGGTTAAATCCCATAATTCCCATCTATTTTTTAGATATTTTTAGGTTATATCCCCATTTATATCCCATTTACATCCCCATTTACAGGTGGGGGTAAACCATATCTAAATGGATATATCACTCTAGTACACAGACCCTGCCAAATAGGAGCTTGGAAGATTAGTTCCCACTCAAACTGGTTATTTTCAGGGTCGAACTACTAATTCCGCACAACTAGTTGGATAGAATCCCCATAACCCCAAACGTTATTGGTGTGAACCAAACCAACTTAGCCAGCATAAATTAGCAATAAATCACCACTTTTCTGGGTGAAATTCCCATGTTGGCTGGTTAAAACACCATTAAATCCGATTACATCCACCATTAAACCACCATGAAATTCCTATTTTTCTGCGTTAAACCTCCATTTTTCCTATATTTTGATGGGTCAAATCAACATGGAAAACCCCCTCCCATGGTGCACCAAACCACCCTCGACCCAGCTTGGTCAGGCCACCATCGAGGCCTCCACCCCGGTGCCTCAGAGCTTTGACCAGGCGGTGACCTGGGCCTGTTCCGCTGCGCTTCGGGCGGCCGAGGCGCCGGGGGCGGGGGGGGGTCGGGAAGGGCTGGATGGCTTTGAGTTTTCCTTGGAAAATCCAGAGAATGAGGTTTTATTGTCAGTCGGAAATCGTCCTTTTTGGACGGTTTTGGTTGAAATATGTTGTATTTTTCGTACTTTGATGATGCGATCTAGTTTTAAGATGTTTGGGGCAGGGTTGAAAGGACCAACCAGGGTGGTGAGTCGAGGTTTAATCCTTGGCAGACCTCAAAGGCTATAAAAAGAACGTACTTATACTTGAATCATGCTACCCACTTCGTTTTTATTTTTGCCACACAACTGGTGAAGAAGCTGCACGGGCACGGGCATGACCAGTCCGTGTTTTCCCAGGAAGGACAGAACAGACAGTCGATGTATTTCAACACAGGGGCCGAAGATGCCCAAGTCACAGGCGCGCCGCAGTCGTGACACAAAACGGGGTTAATGTAGGTAAAACAATAATAAACCACCCATTTGGGAATGGTTTATACCACCTATTTATGGTGATTTGGGGGATGGTTTATTAGTGTTTTACCCACATTAATCATGTTTTTTTTTCCCCCTATGTGGGCTGTGTCCGGCCAGAACACGTTTCCGATTGTTTTGGGTTAAGACTTCACTTGAAATTTCTGGCGAAAAACATGTGGTTGTTGTCCGCTCTGCAAAGGGTGTGATGTTGATACATAGAGGAAACCTGTTGTGGACCCGGCAGAAGGACCCAGCCATGTTGATGCTTTATGGCTCTGGCTGTAATCTGTGAAACATCGTTTTGCAGCCAGTCTCCATGAAGCAGTCTGCGTGACTGAGAAAGGCTTGAAGATGGGCAAAAGTGCGACGTCTTGGAAGATGTCAGAATTTGACTCCGCGTGATATTGGCTTTGTTCGCTAAGACACAAGGAGTCTGACTTGAACACTTGGAGATGAAAAGGTTTAGTGACTTGAAGCTCCATCCTTCCGCTTGTTCCAGTCAGTTCATCAGTTCATCCAGTACCCTCCGGTAATCAAAGGTGGCAATGGACAATCCCCCTTTTTATATAGTAGTATTTGTAGATGTTTATAAGACGACTTTCCTAATAAAACCCTCCATTTGTAGGGGGTTTTTCCGTTGCCTTGATGAAACCAGATCGATGGCCCGCACAGGCGAGCTGGGTGGCGTGCTGCAGTTTGGAGAGCAGGCACCATTTTTCCAGCGCCCAGTGACCCTTGGGACAGGTCAAAAACCCTGGGAACTTACAACCATTGAATGTCAAAACCTCACCAGCTCAGCCCATATCTTTTTTCACGTTATTCTTACTTGGCACAATCAACAACTTGGCCCACCTTCTTAGCTTTGGTTTGAGGGAAGGTTTCAAAGAGCCACCAGAATTAAAACAGCCATGGTTTTCCAGCAAGATTCTCCTAAGTTGACTTGTGCATGCTGTGTCCCAAGGTCCCAAACTCCTTTGATAGATTCCACTACCTGATTCACCGGGGTTCATTATTAACGCTCTTGCAATCCCCCTCAACTAACTAGAAACACCTTTATGTGGCAAGCACAGTTTGGACTGGCTTACATTCACCCCAAAAATAAAAGATACCCAGAAAAAAACACGCCGCTTTTCCATCTGTTCCACACCATTTGCTGCCAACACCTTTTTTCCCAAGCATTTCTACGTCTACGTGGCTTGGCATCCATGGCATCTATTTGTTACAGTTACATATTTTGTCCCCATTAATTCGCTCTCTCTCTCTCTCTGTATATATATATATATACACATACCAATAGCTACACCATAGTCAAAGATCAGAATTATAGGAACCCCATATCGCAACAAACAGGGGGGTTGGAATCCCATAGTTATTCCCATCAACCCCAACTAATTGCGTCCCCAAGCATCATATTGTTGGCTGTGTATCCTATTTTGCTACTTTTAGATCCCATTGATTCGCCATTTTCGTTGGTTAAATTCCGAATTCCCATTTACCTTGTTCTATTGTAGATTATATAGCCCTTACATCTTCATTATATCCTCACTATCATTATATCTCCATTATAACACCATTATATCCTCATCATTGTTGGTCGAATCCCATTTTCGCGAACCCATCATCCACCCCTTAGCCATCTGCTTGGGAGTGCAGTTCCACTTACAATCAATTGGACAAGTGGATATTCATAACCATATTATCCCATCTTACACCCCAGTTATGGCTTATATAACCACGTCCAAAAAACGATGCCTGGGACATCCATGCGAGGTGCCCCACAAGGTATAAGTTGGTTTATATCCGCACCATAGATACTTCTACTAGAAACATCTATAAACCCAACAGTTATTGGAGTGAACTAACCAACCTGTTCACCAACTTAGCTAACACTCCAACTGGGGCATCACCTTGGTGCCGGCGTTTTTTGGAGGTGGCCAAGACCCTGGCGTACTCCAACAAGCTGCCTGAGGGCACCGGGGTCCGGGTGCTCTTCACCGACTTCGGCGCCAAGAGTTTGGTGGCCACGCGCTGGGGCGATCTCCCGGAGAACTTGTGGCGCGGCCATGCGATGAACAGCTATGGATTTTAATGTGGGTTTTAAGCATCAAACATGGAGAGATAAAATGATACTGAAGAATGATAGTTGATTGATGTTGATGGTTTAATTTTTTTGGGAGTTATCTGACCTAATTAATTGGGGATGATGAACTAAACAATAGTAAACCTATGAAGCAGCTAGTATAGTGAGACTATCCTGGCTCAAACGGCTATGTAAGGGCTCAAAAGCATGGGGTCCAATCCTTGGTTTAACTATGGGATTCTAACCCCAGTGTTTGTTGGGATAATTAATTGGGATGTGGAGCCCCAACTAAAACTAGTACTTAAGAATGGTATAACTGTATAACTTTGGTGTAACTACGGGTATACATAGGGATTTATGGGATATCATGAGGATAGACTGGGAATGTAATTGGTGTGTGTGAGTTCTTTTTTGATGTTGAGTTATTAATAGTTTTTGCATTTTGCCGGCAAGACTGTGTCTGTTTGCACACAAACACGTTATGGCTATCTTGACCCACTTTACATCATTCACCCGTTGAAGTAAGAAGTTGAGATTGGCACCCCGCCACAGCTAACTCACTTTAAGCGGCGCGGTTGGGTTGACACTGAAGGATTCTCGACCACTTGCCGCCGGTGCTCCCCAAGCGGGAACTTCGTATGGAAGAGCGAATGAAGCTCAACGAGATTTTGGAGTCCTCGATTTTGCTGGCTGCTGGGCTGATCATGATGCTGCTGAGGCACCAACTGCCCCATCATCATCCACCCCGGCATGCGGGTGAGAAAGCAAAATGTATGGAAATGCTACAAGAACCCTACAAGAATACTGCACCAACTCCCTTGCCCTATGACTGACCATAGGCCTCGAAGTTGGTAAATGTGTAGCCCTGAGAGTTTCATCCCTGTTGACCAGACAATTCAGGGAAATATGACTGGTACCGAGGTAGTTGCACCGAACCAGTCGGAGATGGCAGCTGTACTGGCCATTTTTGATGTCATGAAAGACTTGGGGAAGACACTTGACCTGTTTGGAGGTTGCCTCTGTGAATGACTTTTAGGTATAATGTCGAGATGTGTCAAGTTGTACTTGGCCCAATGCAACTGGATCTTCATTTAGGACACGTGTTATACGTGCCATGGTCAAAACTTGGAGAATTGTCACCACTGGGGGACGGGGATGGTCATCAATCCACTATGATATATGTATGATACATAGCCATTGTGAGGATTCCCATCATGGCATGGATGACCACACCCCACCATACACCGTCTTTTGACCACGGCACATATTTTGAAGCATAATCTGCAACAGTCGGCCAATCATGTAGGGTGCGAAGGTCTACGGAGATGGGTCAAAAACTTATGATGCCATGCTCCTTTGGAGAGATGAGTGTACATCTACCAGTGATTTCACGATGTTCATTGGATACGGGCGGGCATGACCTACTGCACAACATCAAAAACTGCACGTCAGTTTTATTGCAAGTTTGTTTGATCGCCGCAGTTCAAGCAATCTGGAACAGGATCGCCTCGCAAGTTTTCTAAAGTTTCATATCAAACATGCGGACTCAAAGGGCTCTTCTGAAGGCACATTGTACCAAACCAACGCCAGGATTCTTTTCAACGTTTCCCCTTGCAGGGCCATCATTGATATTCTTGGTTTAAGTGAACATTTAGAATCTACTTGAAACCAGAGTTTCTACTACCAAATCTTACGGGTTTCCTCGCGCAATTTCCGTCCTATTCTGGCAAACTTTCCTGGGATATTTTATTACATCTGATTCTGGGCAAATGCTATACCTACCCCAAACATACATGGATGTAGTCCCATCTGCGGACAATTCCCGGCCTTGGCTTAAGCGAAACTTTACCCATAGTTTCCTATAGTTTTTCCCTGAGATCAATCCATTGAACCCCCGGTTTGGTGGGTTAAATCATGTCAAATCCCATCTATCATCATATCTGATTGGTTAAGAAATCCCAATTCTTGATGTCTTTTCTTTTACCCTCTGGTTGTGACTAACAGTTCGCCATGGAAGCCATGGCTCATTTTGGATGAATTTCCCAGTATGGTTGATTTTCCATGGCTATGTGAAATAACCAGAGGGTAAACCATGCATCCCTTTTTGGACAGCACTGCTTTTTGCATTCAACGCTTGAGGAAAGTTCCCGTGATCTTGCTGAACGCCAGATTGGTCCAGGACACCACGGCTGTGGCAGGTGTGATGCTGCGGAACTTCAGGGCTTTCGAGGGCACCTTGCTCCCAGTCTTTCACTTGGAGCAGTTTGATCCGGAGGATGACAAGGAGACCAGGGAAGTTCATGGATAGTTCGTTGATACATGTTGATATACAACTCAGCAATCAAACATTGCAGGACAATCACCCATTGATAGATGATGTTCCCAGCTATGAATCTTTTTTTGAGATTTCCAATTGCCACGTTTGATTACTGGATGGTATATATATATGCATCATGCAACATGTAGATACACAAGCTTGATGGATATTCCTGAAATGATTTTCGTTTCGCACAAAAGTTTTTCCCAAAGATAGGTCGAACGAAGGGGGAGATCTGGATATTTGTTGTGGTGCTCAGATCATAGCCTTGGTTGGTTGGATTGAGACAGCTGCATACTTCCAGTGGAGGCAACCGCTAGCATGGCCTTTGGCTAGTCATATTGATATGACAATTCTGGTCGCAACTTAGTAGAATTGAGTGGTAAATAGTTGCAAAATGCATCAACATACATATTCTATCATATTCTACATATATATATATATATACTATATATATATATCTCTAATATATATATATACACATAGAAATACATGTCATACATTGATATACGGATTGTATCATATGTACAGCAACATCAAATTGTACGTCACATAATTGTACATGTACATGTTGTGTGGGCATAGGATAATAATGGGACCACAAGGGGACAAGACTGGGATATATTATCAGATGAAGGTTCCGTTATGATCCCATTACCCTCTGGTAATTTAACAGTTCGCTATTGAAAATGGCCATTTAGAGTTGATTTTCCCATGAAAAATGGTGATTTTCCATAGCTATGTTAGTTTACCAGAGGGTAATCCATAAATTGTTAATAGTGATCATTATTATTCATTATTGATGATTCGTAGTACTTTATATAGTGATTATTAATGACCACTGGATGATTACTAGTGACTAATGGTGGTACATGTGCCAAATCTGTGGTTTCCTGGCGCTTCGCAACCGCCAGGACCCCATGCCGCTGAACAGCGCCGTCATCGTCCGGGTGTGGCCGCGCCCCTACTCGGTCTGGGAGGACAATCCGGAGGACCCCGAGGCGATTGACGGAACCTCGGCCAGGTGAATAGCCAGGGAATCACCTCGTGAACTGCAAAATCACTGGGATAAGCATGGGATAAACATGGCATGAGAATGGAATAGACCCCGAAAATCGCCCATTTTTCAGAAACGAATCTTCCAAAGCCTAACTGGCAGGGTCTATGTGAATTCACTGGAGGGTACAGGATTTATGGACGTTCATCCGCCCCAAAGTCATCTTTTTTGGGTCCAGACTACATTTTGTAGGCTCTAAAGATGGATCAAAATGGGGGGGTTTTCAGCTAGTGAAGCCCCTTAAAGATGGAGAGAACTGCTATGATATTGGCATATTTAGCTAGCAAACATGGTGATTTTGCTACCATTCCATGGAGATTTGACTTAATCACGTCAGGATTCCACCACCATAAAATGGCGAGAATTCCAACCCAAAAGGGGGATTCAAAGCAATGAAGGTGAGGATCCTAGTTCTTACCAGCAAAAAAGACTAACTAGGATATTACATGATATTACTGCCGTGGGGGCTTGACACCATTCAGTGTAATTGGATAGAACCTACACCGATGGTGTTCCTAAGTGTTCAGAAGTGTTCATATTGGTGGTCCTTGTATGATTCAACCAGCAACCAGGATACTTCCTGCTCGATGTGAATGAACAACAACCACAGGACTGGAACCTTTTCGGGCTCAGGCTTTTCGGTGTGTTGCCTTGACGCCATCATGATCTCCATCAGGTTTCATGGGGATGATCCATCCCGCAGCATCACTTTGGAACCTCCATCAATCCCCAAGTTTCTTGGTGAAACCTCCATGAATTGGTCCATCATGAATCCCCATGAATTTCAGAGGTGGTCCATGGTGGTCCCATTGTCAACCATCACACTGGAGGACTTCCAGGATTGCCTGACCTTTCTGAAAGGCTCCCGGGAGTTGACGAAACGCATGCGCTTGAAGGAACGCCAGGAGCGTGAGAAAGGCGGGAAGCTGCTCTGAGTCAACGGCCAAGACGGCTGGAGAAGCCACAGCTTGTTGCGGATCCTATACTATAACCCCAGGTAAAGATGGGATAAGTAGGGATAATCCACTTATAAGTGGGGTTATAAGCCACTTACTAAGTGGAATGAGCCACCAAGTGGGGGGGTTTTGATGTTTAACGACTTCTTTTTGTGTATGGAATCTGGGGCAATGTTGCTTGATCCATTCTGAGGGGAGCCTTGTGTTCAATCTAAGGAGATGTGCATCCCAGTCAGTAGGTAGAGATCCTATAGATGATCACCTGTATCTGCTTGCGAGCATCCGTACATAACTGACACCCGATAGATAAGTCCATGATCTCAGTTGCAAGTGCGGTTGCGAAGCACTTCTATACTTGTTGGCAAGATCATTCAAGTACTTCTGTATGAATACATCAGCTGCAGCCGCCGCATCAGCAAGTGCTTCTCCAGCGACTTGGAAATCATGTGACACGGGAAGGTTTGATGGCCCTTCAGCTTCCCGCGGAAGAACTTTTTGAAGCTCACAGCTTATCCGTGTGCCAGTGGAAGATGACTAGGAAAATCATGGTCCCAGATTCCATTTAGTTTCCACTGGTGTATGCCCCTGGATCACTTGAGAAGGGTTCTTGGACGGTAAGGAGGTCTTGGATATCAGGATGACCCCGACATCTCTAGTATCAATGCAGCAGTGTGACTTTAGTCTCTTCCACTGACTTTTTCCCACAAACATTTTCTCTGCAGGTCTTGAAGTGATGAAACACTTCAGGTTACCAGTCTGAGCATCGACCCATGACTTGTTCAGAGGACACCAGCTGTACTGGTGGTTATCCATATATCAAGACTTTAGATAGATCAACAGAGGGTTGAACATCCCTCCAAGGTTGTTGCCTTCCGGGATGCAGCTTGAAAGTAGATGCCCAGACTCGTCTGAAAGACCTGCGGCGGAGTTTTTCGTGACCGGAAAAAAAACAACTCGAACTGTTTTGAGGGCCAGGCACCAGATGTCCGTGCCAGTTCCCCACTCCGTCCAGACCCGCCGAATCGCGTAGTGCCGCGCGAAAACGGCATTTCATGGAACTGGTGCGATAGAAGATACCACTGCACAAGATAATAGGGGTTCCCTCTAAGGACAGAATGGAACTCATCATCAAAATGCAAAATGGTTGGAATCACTCTTGTTTTGAAAATCACTTTTGTAATTTTACATAAGTATATACATATACGTATGTATATATATATATATAAAATACAATTATACATATTATATATATATATACACAGTTGTACATAATATATCTACAAATAAACAAAGATACGGGGAGCCGTGTATCCATTGGGCACTTAGTTTCGGGAGTTCTGGGGGACCCTTGGATCTACATGACTGGGTCATCCTTCTAGTCACTTAAGAACCCCCCGTATGGCTTATTAACTCTTATTATGAGTCAACAAAAAGGGTTATAACCAACATATTTGACGTAATCGCAGTTATATGGCTTACAACCGAAGTTGTATATATATATATATACACATACATATATCTACAAATAGATGTCTATGTAGTATATGTATAGTATGTTGGTTGGAACCCCTTGGCGCGTTGCTGAATAAAACAGCTGTTTCCCAAGGTCATCGACATCTACGGGAACTGCAACGGATCGGCTCAAAGCAGGCTGTGTTGGGCTGCCCTTTTTCGAAGAAAGAGTAGACCTAACAAGCATACCCCGTCTTTGGGGCAGTTGTGAATAATCCTTCTCCTTCTTTTAAAAGATTTTCTCCTTTGTTGTCATATGTTGTCTTCTCTCCAGTCAACCAACAGAGTGCTGCGCAGGCCGAAGAAGAGATTGCGCAAGGCAGAAACACATCTTGATGGCCGCCAGGAGAATCCAACATAAGTCTAAGTGGCAAACACCGGACCGCAATAGATGTTAGGGGCATAGATATCTTATTGATATTGGTGTTTTTTTCTTCTGTGAAAACCTACCAATAGATGATGATAGATAGTATACCGAATCAGTACCCTCTATGTTTCCTGAAAGGACAATATTGGTTAGGGGTATTTTGCGCTTCCAAGACTGTCTTGCCAGAGAAATTCTCAAGATGAGGAAGTAACATTCCAAACCTGAAGAGTTTTCTGATCGAAGCATCTCCAGTGGTTTCCGGTTTGCATCGGACTTCGGCGGACGCATGGAACAGCGGCAGAACAATTCTTAGATTGACATGCTGACCATGAACTGTTGGCAAATCGCAAGTGGCTTTGCAATTGACAGGACTAAGCTCGAACTGTTGAAGTTGTGGGATGGTCTCCAGTTCTGTTTGCCTCTTCCCGAAACATCCCGAAATATATCATTCTAGAAAATTCCCCATCCAGCTCTGAAATGGTTTGAGAATAAACATCTTGAGGAACAACGTAACAAATCTGCATAATAAATTTGACCAGGTTTGCTCAAATTTTTAGAATCAAACCCAGGGAATCGAACCAATCAAGCCTGCATTCAGGTCCCAGAAACTTACCACCCATTTTTTGATGGTGCGGTGCTTCCAGCCGAATTTCCAACAGATTATCCAACTTCCATGACGAGGCCCTCAAACCTTTGCCGACAACCTGCAAAGTCGCTGGAGAGCTCGAAATCGGCGTCGCGAGGCATTCACCGAGCATGAAAATTGAACCGACAGTTCTTCTAGGTGGTGATTTCAAAGAACTGTGTAGACATGTATCGTATATATACATATTATATTATATATACATACTATATGATATATACTATATTATATATAAACCTATATGCATCATGTTTTTTTCTTAATCATTTATTGATACACATAGTATATCTACATATCTACATATTTGTTAAGATTTGTTACTTTCCTTGGCTCCGTGGGATGATGATCTTCAGGAGGTCGCAACAGAATGGCGCCTCACCAGCGCCGGGCGCGCCGTTTGGGGTCTCGTGGCGCGGCTCTTTGCGCTGCCACCAGGGCCACCAGGTTCGTTGTTTTCCGGGAGAACGACATCAGAAATGCAGGAGGAATAGAACACTAACGAGCCAAAACATGGAGTCCTGGAGGTAGAATTGGGATATAGTGGGATATAGTTGGGATAATTAGCCAAAAACCAGAAATCATGGGATCGAAGTGAGTTCATATGGGATATGAGTGACAGTATCCTCTGGTCATTTCGCACAATTACAATAGCTAAATCATCTACACATGGGATCCAATAGGCGAATTGTTCTGCATAGCAATGTTTAGTTTACTGGAGGTTCTCACCAGGATACACCAGGAAACCATCAGGGAAAGTTCATGTCTTTTTGTTCCTTCGATGCTGGTGATCAGTTTGTAGGCTTGCGAATCAGGTGCAAGTTGAAGGACGTGCCTTCTCCAAAAGTTGTCCAGAATGAAGTTTGAACGTTCAACTTTAGCAAACAGCGGGCGCGCAAACATTGGTGATTATTGACACCATATGGCCTTCATTCATCAGTGGACACAAGTGTTTAAAGTCCTTACAGTAGACCTGTACTGTATACCAATGAACTCGTTTCTGTGCTGCCAGTGATCTCTGTTTTGTTTTCTTCTAGTTCCGAAACAGAGTCATGTTTGCTCAAGTTTAGCAGCTTCTCTGGGCGATCAATGTTAAGCTACCAGCTCTACTATCAATATCTTTCAATCTCATCGCTTTTTGGGGCGGTCTCACTTGTCATCCAGTCATCCAGGGGCTAAAAATACCCAGGACTTACCCATCTCCGCGAGGCTTTAAGCAGCCATCTTGCAGCCAGTGCAACTCCGATGAAGAAAAGGAGGAGCGGATGCAAGGGAAGTCTGTCTTGCAGTAGTGCCAATCTCTTGATGTACTACACGCCTTTTGATTTAGAGTTTTTCTTTTTCAAACCTATGAAAAGGAGGCACAGTCTAATGAGCCCGAAATACTTTGAACATGGTTTTCTCCGTTTCTCGACTATTGTGAATGGAGTTCTCTCGTCGTGCCTCTTCAATCTATGTACAGTATTTGGGGGACCACTAGACACCGCATGGGTCTGGGTCTATTTGGGGTATCCGAAAATGATAAGTCCTATGACGTGGCTCAAACTGCTTTTCCCCAATGGCCCAAGAATCAATTGGACTATAGTTTATATACATTGCCCTCTGGGAATTTAACATGTCGATGAACAATTCCAGCTGTCAATGGAAAAATAACGATAATCATCTGTCTAATTTGCCACTGCAAGGTTAAATTATTGGAGGGTAGATGGTTTCAAATCCTAAACATGATCAGTTTATTTGTGGATTCAGAATGCTACCCCAATTTGGAGACCTTGCGATGCTGTCCAGTTCTTCAGACCACATTTTCACTCAACTCACCATTTTTGTTAGTTGAGACCCTGAATTTCTGCTAGTATGACCCGCCGATTTTTGCCTGCTAACCTCTCGTTCAGGTTGAATCCCGACTTTCGCCCATTTTCACCATGCTTAGTTCGAAGGCCCTCATTCTTGCTAGTTCGAAAACCGTTTTTGCAGGTGAATTCACATGAATTCATAATGTTTGATACTGTTTAATCACGTTTTGCTTATTTGCAGTGACATGCAGTGACCATGGAGTCTTTTCATCCACTGCAGGAGTTCTGTAGCTTGAACGGCTCGGATGGAGAAGACTTGGAACACCATCCGTCGGATGGGGTGCTCTCTTTGGACTATCTGACCCTGGAGTTGAAGGTGCGCAGGATCACTTCCAACAAAAAATACCAAAAGCATGATAAACCATGTTTTCTTTTATGTAAGATATAAATACATATAAATACCACTTTATCTGGGTGAATTGACTGGTGAAGGGTAGATTTGTGGTGTGAGTCTTGTGCAATTTTGGAGGAAAAATACGCCAACTGGCTAAGACAGTTCAGTTCTTTGGTTCCATTCGCATTCTCAGATAGGCCATGGGGATGCCAAGTGACGTTTGGCCATATGGCTCACTGGCGAGGGGATTGGTAACCACGTGGAAATCCGGCGTGAAATGGAACCGTGTATGTAATTCTGTATGTGTTGGAAATGACCTAAAAGAAGAGATGGTGAAAAACGTGAAGGGAAACATCACCACCAAAGGGAGAGATGTGGATCTTGTCAAGGAGAGCCACCAGAATCATCTCAAGTTCAAAGCACTTGACAGTTTTGGGATGTTTTGGGTATATTCTCTCTTCGACGAAGTCTATGTAGATTCTTTTAGCAGGGCTTTCGGCTTTCAGATGTCCTTTCCGCCCAGGGTCGCAGATCCAGCAAATCGCCGCTGTCCCTTGGCAGTTTATCTGTGGTCACGAATGTGGCCATGCGCCAGGGGGGAAGGTTTGATTGGTCACGTCGCCCGTCAGTTTGTGGTAGAACTGACCATGAAGGATGAGAGATGGATTTCTTCTGGGGTTGCTACTTGCAGGATCATCCTTCTTGAAGTTTTTGGTACGTTTTTGGTACATTTTTGCTATGAAGGTATGGCTACAACTTGTGATTGGGACAGCCCCGCAACTCCTGTCCTTCGCAGGGATCTCAACTATCTGCCTGGGATGCTCCTCCAACCGCAACATTCCCTGAAGTCTGTTTATCGTTAGGACTTTCAAGATCTTTGGAGTATGTCCCAATATATCCACTTCAAAATGGAGTTACAGCCCAGTTTCTAACAGTTTTCCAACTGACCACTGCAACCATCCCCCCATGGAATTGCTGCAGGAAAGACGTGTCGAGCCAAGTGGTGGATCGCAGCCAAGCCGAGCCAAAGGAGGAGCAACTGCATCGACCCAAAGAATTAGTCCATGTGACGGAGCTCAGCAAGATGCCCGAGGCCGGATGGAGCCAGAGACTCCAGGGGATCTCCACTTTCCCATGGCTTTCAACACTAAGTCATGGTCATCCATGACGAGTGGATGATGACTGGGGATACCCCCATCTTGGGAAACCTCTAAATGAGGATGACCACTTTCGAATGGCTTTGTTTAAACTGCTGCTGATCATTTTCGAGGAGAATAGACTATAGATGACTATAGGCATTTTCTTGGGGGGAGACCAAATTTCCTTGATACACCGTGATAAATCTCATTTGAGTTTGGATGATGCGTGGCAGGGTTGGGCTTAGCATCTCTGCTTGGCATGCAGTGTGCTAAGTCCTTCCACCCTGCCGCTTTTCCTTTTTAATTCGTTTCTTGGTGTGAGCACATAGCCCACGTTTGGAACTTCTCACGTTTGACTTGTAACATAATTCTGCTGCAATATTGGAAGATTTCCCGGCAATGGACAGGGCCCCAAGGAACGTGTTTGCCCAACAGAGTGATGAGTGGCTCCTGGAATTTCCTGCCGTGAGCCATGAACAAAATACCTCGGCTGAAATTTATTTTATTGAGGGATGATTATAATCCATTTTAAATTAACTAGGGATAATTTCCAAATGATAATGTAATAGAGGATATGACATTCATATACTCTTATACTGGGATACTGGGGTAGGGATTATATCCTCCTCCATTTTAATATAATACAACGGCTATAATGGGGCATACTGTATACTCTTTTTTTTTTTTGTGGTATGTTATAGTAGGGTTGTTGGGGATGATCATCACCTCTCGATGATCCCTTTAACCAATATCCCAGCAGATGGAATGATATTGAGGATGATGATTCTTGCTTATTCTCATTGTTATTGTTATTGTGATCGGTAGCATTGCTATCGTTTTTTTTTTTTTGTTTTTTAGATATATATATATATTTTGGATCAATATCTAGATATACATATATCATGATAACACATCTTGACACATATGATTATTATCATAATTATTATGATCATGATGATCCCCTCTTGATTTTCATTTCTCCTTCAGGTTTTTGGAAACTGTCCAACCCCCTCGCCCTGGCCCAACGAGAGGTGAAAGCCTTGGAGCTCTATGAGGGCCAAGCATATGATACTTGGGTCTTCAGTGTCTGAAAAATGTGGCGTTTACCCCCCCATGTATGGCAATGGAAACAAGGACATGATGGTAAACATTGGTAAACCAGTTTTTTTTGGTTGCCCTTCAGGTATTTTTGGCAAACCCATATTTTCCCAATGGGAAACCCATTGAAAACCGTAATTCTACAAGGGATTCTAAGAGAAACTATTTGGGATTTGCACCGGGTAGTACAGTATATCTTCTGGGTTGGGAATTGATTTGCAAGTGAAAATTCCCAGCATTGGTTGAAGGGAAACATTGCGGGAACCCTTGTACACCCCCTTTTGAGGGTAAAAAGAAGGTTCCCTCGAACATTTCCCTGAGATCAATCCATTGAATCTTCAGTTTATTGATTATTGGATTCAATATGGTTAGATCATGTCAAATGCCCATCTATCCTCATTCTTGATGGCTCAAGAGTCTAACCCTCGCCCCAGCCCAAGGATACCGTCTTTGGGGGAAGCCTCTTCACCTTAATGTCACTGGGCGCCTTGGCCTGGAACGGTGGTCAATTTTACCCTCCGGGGTCATCAAACGTGGCAAGCTGGGAAATCCCCTATAAATGGAGGTTTTAATGGGAAAAATCCTATAAATGGTGGATTTTCCATTGCCATGTTTGATTGCCAGAGGGTAGGATCCTATTTCAAGATGGGATATGAAAACGTGTGTTCCAGTCGCAGCCAAGGCTTTTGCGTGGTGTATCACATCCAACTGCGCTTGGAGGTCTACGAGGAGCCAATCTGTATATGAGTGCTGGACCACTAGACAGAAACCCAACAGTCGCAGGGCCCCAGTACCTTGGGGGGCTTATCATACAATATATAGACACACATGCACCTATATACTATATACCAACATTGTTTGTTATTGGATAGATTAAACAAGGAACTTGTTCAACTAAACTCCTACCATTAGCAATATAATCAGTAATTTATCAGTAATTAATACTTCACAACCTACCTTCCTGGTTGATCCCAAATTTGGATTTGAAACCTGGCAGGGCAGTTGCCCTGGACGAATCTCCCAGCTAAAGGCAATTTTGAAGGCTCTCCGCGAACCAACAAATGATGGTAAATGGCTTCTCCCAATCTCTGAAGTTCAATCCTATGCATTATAATCTATATGTATATAATATACATGCACACAATGTGTATGTGCACATACATATATATATATATATACATATGTATCTAGCTATTTTTGCAAAAGGTAACCAGGGGCTGTCGCCGCGACCTCTTCAATGAATTCTTTGACTTCCGGGGAACGACCCCGCTCGGAAGATTGATCTGTACGACGTGTGGAGATCAGTTGCCAGGCACAAAATCCGGACCAAAAGCTGCTCCCATGTCTGTAACAATAAGGGACTTGCAGCGGTCTAGAAAGCCTGGTGGAACACTAGGCTGATCTGTACCAGGTGCCTGTGGCTGGTGCAACTGATCAAAAAACGCTTGTGCGATAGCAGCGCACATAGCTGGCGGATACTCCTTCAGGCCAGCAGTGTGGTACTCGCCAGCGTCATTGGTGCCGATGCTACGTCCTTTGGGCAGGTCTTTGCAAAGAGCCCACTGTACAAAATGACGTGGCAGCGACGGAAGATTCAAAGCCATAAGATCAGTAGGCTTTGGACTAGGTGCTCCTAGCAAGCCTTGTGCCATGGAGAATCTACGCATGCCCGGCAAACGGCTCAGAAGCTTCAGAAGAGGAACTCGCCAAATGGAAGCTGCGTCGGGCGCTGCCGGCTCTGCCGGATGCTCAAGCAAGCCAAGGGCATTCGTAGTGGCCAGGATCACCATGGATGTAGCACTGAAGCCAAGTAGCTGATGGCCATCAAAGAGTTGCTCCATTTCTCGCAAAGAAACAGATGTGAAGCCCCAAAGATGGCATACATCTCGCAAGATGCGTGGTCCTCGTCGGCCTGCATGACCGGTGGGCTTCCCACGAGCAACAGACCATGTGCAACACGGTGGGCCGCTCAAAAACCCTGCTACATAACCTTGGCGCATGCCTTCGTACCACATTTCTCGCACAGCTTCCTTGCCGATATCTCCAAGTTCAGTGTCGATGACGATATCAACGGACACAACATGGATAATGGCGTCTGGATGAGCTTGGGCGCAAGCATCGAGAAACCACTGAAAATCTCCGTGACGTCGCCTGCCGGAGTAGGCATGTAGGACAATCTTTTCACGAAAAACTGCCTGGGGGCGGGTCACATCCGCATGCCAAACCTCATCATCGTGCAAGGCTGCCAGCTGTTCGCACCAATGCTCATAGGTCTCCAGGGCTTCAATATGAGGCTTTGGATCCGCTGCACAAACTTCTCCTTGGAGGAAAGGCCAGGTGTCAGGATCTCGCAGATGATGCAGCAAGCGCTGCTTGTCGTCAAGACTTAGAGAAGCCAACTCACAGTCCTCATCGGTGAAGTCCTGCTGAAAACTATCCAGTGTTTGCAACAGCATAGTCCACGAAATGACCTGTTGTGAAATCAGATCGCGGCCTTGGTCTTGGAGAAAACGCAGTCCACGATGTCCATCTTCAAAGCAGAGTTGAGCCAACTGTTCGTAGGTCTCCAGATGGTAGCTGAGCGCCTCGAGCAGAGGTCCTGGTGCAAAAGATGGTCCTTCTGCGGGCTGAAAAGGCAATAGACCGTCATGTTCTCTCCTCAATTGTGCGTTGTAGCGAGAGCCAATGCCAGGGGTGACCGGGCGCCAGATCTTCATGCCACGAAGACGCGCTTGACAATGTGAAGCTCGTCGGAGATGTGCATGAAGTCGATCAACTGTATGATATTCTCGTAGGCACGCCGGGCATGATGTCGAATCGCTCATGTGGCGAAATTCTGCCACAATACCGTGTACCTTGAACATATGGGCAGCTTCACCTGCTCGAGTCTTGCATCTTTTCCGACAGCGTAGACATCCATAGTGGTTCTGTGGGGCAGGTTCTTGGACTTGGGGAACAGAAAGGTGTAACGAGCCCGTGTCTTGGAGCTGTGCAAAAACACCAGCATGGATGTGCCGAAGCTGCCATTGATCTCGATGTTTCAAGATATCCAGCTTGATGGCTCTATGCACCAGCGTCTTCCAGTACTTGCCATGATATCTCAAGATGTATATCCAAGCCTGAGGATGTTGGTCAGGATCTTGAAGCGTGCTGGTATCCTTGACATAGTTCCATAGCCAGCGGAGATCTGCACGTACCAGGTCCCTCCAGTGGATGTCTTGGTCAAGAAGGCCCCAAGGTACTACGGTTTCACAAGAGATGAGCATGAGCAAGTAACGGAGACGAGCCCCACGGAAGAGAGTCTTAGGAGAAGGCAGGCCAGCTTGAGCAAGAAGTTCTTGATCATCTACGTGTTGTGTGGCCGGGATCTTGAGCACACGCTTATACAGCCGCATGATGGCCGCGTACACGTAGTCGGTGATGTCCTTCTGATCAAAGACCCAAGTCTCCATACCGTAGGTCAGTTTACTGAGTACCAGAGTGCTGAAAAGCTCACGTCGGCGGTCAACTGCAATGTGGCGATTTTGAAACAGCTGGCGCCGATACTGGGTAAAGGCCTCATTGGCGATGCTGATGCGTCTCCTCGCTTCAACTTTGCATTCCCCTGAGTGATGGGCTTTGCCTCCAAGGTGAGTGTAAGAGCCCACCACAGCGACACTCTGCGTGCCATGTTCATGGAGGATCTGCATCACTTGCCCTTGCTGTTGACTGAAGTACTTGCGTCTCATGGCTCTCGATCCAAGGCCTCGCAGCGATAGCAAGATCTCGGTTTTGCCCTTGCTGACGTTGGGCGTGACTCCATGTTCTAGGCAAACTTCAAGCAGTATACCTGTGGTCATCGCTGCCTTCTGCTCAAGGGAAGACGCAGTGTCGGCAGCGAGGCAGATAGCAAGGTCATCCATCCATGTTGGTCCTATAAAAGGACGGGGGTCTGCATCTTGAAGAGCGCCACAAGAACCTCCAAGAAGACAAGCAGGACTCCCAGGAGGTAGGACTGTAAGAAGTTCGTGCTCTTGCAGGCGGTGTGCAAGCGTGGTCAATATCCTAGAGAACAAGAACCCGAATACGACATCCGCAAAAGGGTCGCCGGGTCGTGATCCTGCTTGTGTTCTGACATGGTCACTTTGACCCGCAATGAAAAAGTGGGTATCAGTGTGTGTCGCCTGCAGGGCTAATCGAAGATGAGCCGGTAATCCGGCCTCAGCCGTTGCACAAGGCATCTCCAGCAACTGCATGAGCTCCTCAATCGCCGAACTGGGCATGTTCAACCGCTGAAGCATGGCGGCCAGAGCATCGTCAGTCATAGGCTCTCCTACCGACAGCGGCCTCATCACACGGTAAAATGCTTCCTGGAGATCCAGGAAAATGACAGCGACAGATTTGTGTTGCTGGATTTGTGCTCGGAGGTACGCTCGTACCATGTGGACGCCAAGCTGAACTGGTACCCGGCGACGTCCGCCTATCTGTTGTGTCTGTAGATATCTCTCGTAGTACGTCGCCTGCTTGGATCGAAGACATCTGTGGAGAGTCTTGGCGATGTGAGAAGATATCATCAGAGAACGATATGAGGCAGGGTTGGATTGTGCACCCTTGTTCTTGTATGCCATCACTAACTGGCCACCTTTGTGTACCAAAGCCTCCTGTCCGTGCGCGCACAATTTCAACAACTGCGTGTACACCATGCGTGCAAGGGCAGCTGGGCAAGCATGGCAGACTTCAGAAGGTACTCCGTCCTGCCCAGTAGCCTTGTTGTTCTTGACACAACGGAAGGCAGCTTCCAAGTCATAGAGGCTCGGTATGGCAGAGGCTGAAAGATCTACATGCTCCTGCTGGAAACGTCGAAGGTTCTGATGCCATATCCTTCGTAGAGCTTCAGAGTCCAAGCGTTGGCCACATTCCATGTGTTGGAAAAACTGAATCCAACATTCCCGCAATTGCTTGGTGGTGTTGCATGGTTGCCCATCTGCACGGACAATCATCGGTAGGGGAGGTCTTTGTTGTTTGCGGCGATTGGTACTGCCAATGATGGTCTTGAGCTCATGCAGGACGCTGGAAGCAGAGACATCAGGCGGCATGTCCTTCAGACGTTGATCCAAAA
This sequence comes from Symbiodinium sp. clade C Y103, assembly GCA_003297045.1. Taxonomy (NCBI): domain Eukaryota; class Dinophyceae; order Suessiales; family Symbiodiniaceae; genus Cladocopium; species Cladocopium sp. clade C. The sequence goes on from BGPT01001342.1 coordinate 128,620, forward strand.
ATTGTCCTTTAGCATGTTGTAGCTGAAGGCGCAGTTGTCGGCCAAAGGTCCGCAACTTGGCATACAGACGAAACTTGGAACACATCAAGGAGGTGTAGAACTGGATCTGGCCATCTTGAACAGGATTACATCCACATTTCCATTCAGAAAAGAGTCGAGCCAATAGTTCCCTTCTCATGAGTCGCTGTGTCTGTTGCATTTGTCTCTTGGTTTGGATTCGATCAGCCCGGCATTGCCAAATCTCAGCAGAGATGTGACTCTTTTTGGGCTCCTTTTTGGAAGGTCGACAATAGTGGCTCAAGGTAGCACGGAGGAAGCCATTGAAGTGTTGGACCTGGGTGTCAATGTCCGTCTTCCATGGTAGAGGGCTGTACTCTCGCAATGGTACTTGAAGACCAGCACGTGAGATCTTGTCACGCTGGTAGGCACCACTAGGATGCATAGGATCTCGTCGAGGAGAACTCCAGAGCTGTGTCCAAGCCAGTTGCAGGATGACTGCCTCATGGTCACCATGATGTCCAAGATCAAGTTCAGGAAGGACTTGAGAAAGACGGCAGCTCGGTAAATAGGACTGACGGACTAAAACGTAATCAATACGGTGGTCCGATCCATCAATGGGGCTAGTCCATGTAGAGGAAGGACCCTCGTGTAAGCTACCAGTGGCAGGAATACATAGTTCATGGGTCTGCAGAAATGCACGAAAGAATGGCGTGTTGGCCGATGGTGTGTCGTCATTTTCAAAGACATGAATGCCGTCTTGTGTGCCAGTGGAGGCGTTGGCATCAATCATGACATACAGAGGATCTGATTGTACATGTTGAAAAACCAAAGCTGACAGACCATGCCACCAGTCTTCACGTTCATCAGCGTCTCGTCCACTCTGAGGCCCGTGTGCAACAAGAAACCACATACGTAGCATAACGTGATCGTGTAGAACAAGCAAGATGCGGGGGGATGCATGTACTACCACAAGGTCCTCACGTTGGAGATGGATTGATCGTCCATGTACTTGCGCAATTGGTTGGGAGAGATTCACCCAAAGCTCAACACCAAAGTGCCCATGACTGTCTCCACTAGAGAGTCTGAAAATGTCCTCAGCACAACTAGAGCCTGCGGTTGTTCTGGTCTCTTGTAGTCCAACAACATTGATGTGCAGCAGCTTCATCTGTTGCCGAAGATAATCAAGCTTACCAGCATGACCTTGCGGTTTGGAGTACAAGGATCGTACATTTGCACTGCAGACACTGAGGGTGATCTGTGACATGGCTTCCATTTGTGGGGCTTCCCTCTCAGATGGCACGGCCCCCATAGGTAATTGAGGAGCTCCAATGTCAAATCCCTGTGCAGTGAAAACTGGGACATCTGGACTCGCTGTCAAAAGCATCCACAGGTGTGGAAGCACATGATTCCATGTCCTGAGATCAATTTGTTGTCGCTGAAGATATAGACTTTGAGTGGCTTCACGCTTGGCAAAGAAATCCACCAGCTCGTTGAGAGGATCCCCGGCATGGCCCATGACGTGTTCAACTCGTAGACAGTCATTCGGGAGGACCGCTTCCGAGGCCTGGAAAGTGGCTCGAAGTAGCCGCAGTGGGGCATGGTCTTGGGAAGTACCTATCTCTCCCAGAGCTTGGCCCTTGGTCAAGGACGAATCAGTCCTGAAAAGGGTCGGGAGACGGTGGTTCTGAGACAGGCGCCACAAACCCGCCCATAGTAATGCCTCTCTTTCGGCAGCATCAGCACCAATGTGCTCTGTACCAGTGAAGTGTGGAGCTTCTGGGTCATAAATGACTTGTTGACAGTGCAGACCTAGAAACATGAGCTGTTCGGACTGGTAGTTCTCACCGAAGACAGCAAAGCACCATGAATCATTGACATCGAATTCATCGATCCATTGCGGCGGTTTCCTGCGATGATGAGCTTGGGACGAGCCATCTGCATAAATGACCAGTCGATCGATATGCACATGTGACACACACTCGTCAAGCAGAGTCTGGCATATGTCAGGGAGTTCGATGCCTTGGAAATCCTTGTGCAAAATGTCCGGGGCAGAGTTGAACAAGCTCCGGAGATCGTCACCAGTGATGCCAAGATCCAGTCTGCAAGCTGGTCGGTAGTCTGCAATGGTGGAGCAGTCGTACAACAAGGCCAGGGCAGCTAGTTGTGGTTGTGGAGTGGCCCATGCCGTCTTCTTGCGATCTCTACAAGGTCGCTCTGGAGAGTCCGCAACTACATTGACATAGAAAACATAGTGAACTCTGGCACAAGGGTGCTCGAACCTCAAAATCACTGCCTTGCACTGTCCATGGGCATGCAGGACTCGCATATGATCTCGGTCAGTCATTGTCTCCTGGCCGCGATGGAAGATCTTCTCTGCAAGGGTATCGGCTTGGTCAGGAACATAAATCCAAAGCTCCAAATTACTGTTGGCATCCAAGAGAAAAATGCACTCGTGAGACAGCAGAATGACATACTTGTCCTGGATGCCCCATTCGGCCAAGGCCAGCGGGATGTCACTGGTTGCCTGCCGGCTGTCAATCACAATGAAAGGTGGATTGGCAGGGACTCCGTCTTCACGAAAAATGGTGATTGCTTGGTCTGCTGCGCAGTGAGGGCCTTCATTGGAGTGAAGCAACTGGTTCAGGCTGAGAATGGTGGCTGGTGCTGTAACGTTGTCGCCAGGTTGAGGTTCAGGAGCCAGCACGTCAGAGGTGACGTATTTTGACAGCATAGTCGCATTCTCAATGGTGGACTTGTGCTGCAGAACTGCTTTGGTCTGGAGCAGATTGGTGTGCGGCAGAGTCATGAAAAGCCTTGGTCTCAGCTGAATCGCAAAGCTGTGTCCACAGCGGCCTGGAACTCGTCGATCATGTTGTAGGGGCTGATCACCATGCCAAATCCAGCATGTAAATGGAGAATCGGGGCCAAAACAATGTAACATGAGACCCATGCTCTCAAGTAGTCTCGGGCCAGTGATGTGCTCATGAGTAGTCACAGCGCTTCTGCCTTGGAGTTGCCCTTGACCATCAAGAAGTGAGACCAAGCTGGTCACCAAGGCTGCGTGTTCGTTCTGAACCACAATGACATACGCTGCAACCCCAAACTCCATCATGTATGGCTGAGGAAATTCTACAAAATACTCAATGGGTGCAGTGGGATCGAGATGATCTTGCCATGCTCTTTTGATGATCTCTTCCCACATGACATAATTGTCAAACAGCTGAACAATTCGTCCGTGATCACAGCGTGGAAAAGGGTCATGATGGTTGACAAAATAGGTCACGATTCTAGCCATGCGCGGTTCTGCTTCCCAGGCGAAAGCACATTCATCCCAATGTACATGTAAATCTCGCACAAAGTCGCTTTGGGTGTCCAGTGGCGGGAGAATGGGATTGAAAGGGCTTGCATCGGGGTTGAAGCAGAATCGACTCGACTCTCTTCGTCCGTCATCAGGGACATCAATTGCTGACTGGATGGGACAAAATTGATGCGGCCGACAGTTATAAGCCATCCTGCTGTCAGTTAGGCGCTCGCATCGAAGAATGGCAAGTGATGGCACTGACAAAGGTATTGGAGGATGTGGCCGGCAGTGCAAAGCCATCCTGCTGCCAGTTAGGCGCTCACATCCCCCTGATTCAGATTCTGGTGTTCTGTGAATGTGAACAGATGTCTGCAAGAAAGATGCTGATGAGACAGGCGCAGGTGCAGGGACATGTGGAGCCGGAGCTTGCATTCTCTGCCTGAGTTGCATAACAATGCTCATGCCATTTGAACCATCAATGGGAACTGCAGGCAAGAAGGATTGTTGGGCATGCCAGGCTACACACTGAAGGTCTCCATGTGGTAGGAGACATCGGTCATGAAGACCAAGACCCATCAAGACATGTGCAAGGTTGATTTGTTGGAGTGTAGTAATGGCAACTTGAAGAGGAGGTCGATTCCTCTGCCCGCTCTCGTCGAAAACTGTCAGGATGCTTGACGCAAAAAGATCATTGTGGTTTCGCACGACGATGACCTGTGCCAGAATGTCCGAGCCAAAGTGAGGTGGAGCAGGGAAGACACGATAGAATCTGAGAGCGTCATCCTCTCTGACATGATCTCGCCAAGCTTGACGGATGAGTGTCTCCCACCGGTCGTATCGATCCGAGATGCGTACATAACGGGGCAGATGACAGGATCGAAGATGAACGTCGTGATGGTCCACGAACCATGTGAGGAGATCGTATTGAAGTTCCTCATTTTCCCAAGAGATAGCCTGTGAGGGCCAATCAGCATGCAGATCTTGTACGAAGGCAGACATAGTCTCCAGATTCGGAAGCATTGATGCACTGCTGGTTGCTGCTGGGCCAGGATGAAAGTTGGTGCTCTCTGCTGACTCAGATGACTGGGGAAGGTCAAAAGCATCTGAAGGTGCAACGAAGCCCAGGGCAGCCTGTCCTAGTGGGACGTAGTCAATGAGCAGTTCAAGATGTAGACCGTGATAAATGGGCCAGATCTCATGCGGCTCGAAAGTATGGTCACCCACAAGTGCCCTGCAATCGTAGTCCGGATCCGAACACAAAATCTCTAAGTCACTGAACTGCAAAAGGGCCCCAAAGCTCAGTGTGTGATCAACAAGCTGAGCGAATCGGTCCTGAAGTGCACCTTGACGTGAGCCCCAATAGGAACTTATCAGGCTGGCTTTTTCCGTGGGTGCCACCGCTTGAAGGACAATAAGGTGGCCACCATGTCCAGCATCAGCAACTTCAGGATGGACAACGGCAAGTTCCAGATGAACATGAGGGCTTGCACGGTCTCTCCATACCTGGCGAAGACGGTCAATCCAGGCATCGAGGTCCTCGTCTAGGGCGACCAGGCGTGATCTGCTACACCTGGGGTATCCCAGGCTACTCAGATACCACGACTCAAAAATAATCACCGGTCGATTGTTGATGCCTCTCGTTCTCAAAGATGGCCGATTCCACAGATTCCACAAGGGGTCAGTGCCAGGTCTGGGTGTGTCTCGAGTGCCATGTCTGCGCAGGAGAACTGTTGGCGCTTCCGGTGAGCGGGAACACTGATCGATGGAGTGATGGCGCACGACATCGTCTTGGTCAATCTTCCAGCTTGTATTCACCTCAAGCTGCAGTGTGGACAGTTCATCAGCCACATCTTCTGGATCAGGTTCTGGAGAATCTTCACGACATAGTGCATCTTCAGGTTCTTCTGGATGTGAGGGGACTGTGATTCGCAGGTAGTCCCCATGCCGGATGTTGAGGGGGCCCGAGTGATCCAGGTAGACCTGACGGTGATTGTGGTGCAAGGTGCATCGATCAGGTGGTGGAAAGCAATGTCCCTCAAATCCAGCTAACCTGATGATGGACATTCTCGTGGATCGTCGCGGGATCCATTTGGCATATCTCGAAATTCTTTCCTGTGGCCCTCTTCGATCTGCCTGATACTCAATATCAAGGAGTGTCAAACGTAGAAATTCCACTTGTGGGACTTCAGAACTGCGTTCAAGAAGAAAACCTTGAAGGTCGAGGTCAACTAGATCTCGTGGGGGATGTGGTATGAAGCATACGTGTTCAATAGTCTCAGCTTGGCAGCCAAAAGCTTCTGCAACCTTGACTTTGAGCAACCGTCCATCATTCCAGGGTAGGTCAACTTCTTTGCTTTGTCTGTCAAGACTGAAGACAACTGACATCTTCCATTCATCATGTGCCGCTGGCCTTGAGATGGAAGAGGTTGTAGATCTCGCCAGTGATGAGGATGAGGAGCCTTGGGTAGACCTCGGAGATGTAGCACCAAAACGTGTGCGTGCCATGAGAGTGGTCTCATCACTTGGTTCCCCAGGTACGTTGAAGGCATCCTCTGGATATTCATCTGGCATATGTCGCTGCAGTTGTTGGCCATAATGTTGAAGGACTCGACGCTCCCATTCTTCAGCTGAATACGGAGGGGAACATTGATCAGGAGTCCCAGGCCATCGTGGATACGGATGTCATGATCAAAACTGTATCGTCTTCTGCCAGCTTGGATCGTACATCTGGAATGACCACTCCATTGTAGTTGATCACAGATTTGTAGGGCTTGTCCATGTTCAAGAATTTGTCGAGGAGTCATCCAGTGCTGCATGGAATGGGCTGCATGAACGATACGAAGTCGAGGGAGTTCATTGAAGACAGTCGTAGTAAGACATGCAGTGAGATCAGGTCTTTGGTGCTGGACCACCAAAACAATGCCTGCAGTGCCCTGTGTAGCTTGTACTGGAGGATCTGGTCGGACAATGTGTAGGTCAAAGGATGCATGTACATCCCAAAGATCTTCCCAGATAGCCATGATCTCTTGAGCCCAGTCCACGTAGTCACGATCAAATCGAAGTGGCCGTCCATCAACTTCATGTGGATGGTGTACGTGACTAATGTAGTAAGACTGAAGATAGATGATTGGTCCCTCCTCGGCCATCTCTACGGCACCCTGTTCCTGCAGAAGATTCCAGACTTCTGCAACCCAGCTGGGCAAGGTATGGAATGGCGGGCGTCTAGGATCTCGTTCTCGATGAGGCCTATCTCCATCCGAGTCAGAGCCGTCAGAGGGATCCATCAATTGAGGGTCTTCATTACGATTGGGCTTGTATCCAAGCTGGGGAGGGCTCGACACGGCCATTGCTGACAGCGGTTCCAACTCACCCAGATGGAAATAAGTTTGAGGTGTTCTCCACGGAGAAATTCTCAGCGCAAGATAATCAGCGGGAACTTTGATATGATACATCTTGAGGTCAATCTCACTGCCAATCAGAACGTCCACATCAGAAGCAAAGCCCACCTTGCGTCGAGTGGTTGAAGGTGCAGTTGGATTGATCCTGGACGGCACTGGAACAGCTGAAGTATGAAACCCATCATACACCTTGAGGTCAAAGGCGAGGCAGCGTGCCGATTCTATGGCGGCCCATTCATTCAAGAAGTGTGTGTCACTAGTGATGACATGGGACCACTTGTGCATGAGAAGATCTCCATCGGTCTTGGGAGTGTCAAAATTTTTGGGCTCCAGGTTGAAGTACTCAAAGGAACCATTCAACCAGCCGCACCAAAATGCTCCCCAGGCTCCATAGTGGTGTCGCCAGGCTCTGGTGGTTTTTCCCGGCGAGGTCTTTTGGCCGCTTGACGGTCTTGTTCGACCCACTCCTCGGCCTCTTGATGAAGCGTGGCCAGCGATGTAGCCAGTCCCTGCATACTTTCGGAGATCTTGCTGGCCGAAGTCGAGGAAGTGTTCGAATCGTTCGGAGCGTTCTCCTGTTCTTCGTCCGACTTGATCTCCTGGATTTCGCCAGCCTCGCATTTGGCAGAATCGAGTTCTTCCTTCGCGATCCTCCAAACTTCTCTGGTCGCATTCACCTGGTCCTGGAAAGTCTTTTCCTGAGCCGCAAATTGCTCGGCATAGGATTTCCAGAGTTGCACTGCATCTCCTAGAAATTGTTTCCAATTGTTGTGAGATTGAGTCCGTGCATGGACTGCCTCGTCGAACTCCTTCCGAGCATTGTCCAGCGCCTTGACTGCTGCATAGAGGTCTTTTGTGCTCTTTGCACCCTCTTTGACAGAAATTCGTTGGACATCTTGCTGCATGTCTGAAGGGAGTTCTGACTGGCGTTGCTTGGCCTTCATGTAGAAGCCTTTGTAATCCGGCTCCGAGCTCTTTGGTGGAGGCTGATGGATCGTTGGAGGAGTCATGGTCATTCCTGGAGGTAATGTGGGCATCATCACTGGATGGGGCATCATAACAGGTGCCGGCATCAAGTTTGAAGGTTGCCCCATTGCGGCTGCAGGTGTCCATGGTGTTTCCGGGGGAGGCAGCGGCGGTGCATACTGCGGGAACGGAGTCATAGGAGACATCATAGGGATCATGGGTGGTTGCATCATCGGAGGTTGCCCCTTTCCAGCCACAGGCATAGGGCCCTTGCCTCTCGGAGTGTCTCCACCTCTTGATCCTTTGGCACTTTTCGCTCTGCTCCTCCTTGGCGATTTCTTCGGTGTCTGATTTTGGTTGTTCTGCTCCTGCCATTGTTGCGTTTGAGCTGTCCATTGTGGATACTGCCATCCGCCATGGTAAGGAGTTGATTGCTGCTGCTGTCCACTGACATTCTTGCCCCCGTGAATGTACGTGTGGTCCATCATCTGCTGCCAGGGCTTCCGACAAACTGGGCAAAACTCTACGTTGTGTCGCCTCAGTTGTTTGCAGCCTAAACATCTCCAAGGTGTGTTCACCTGCTTCGACATCTCGTGGGCCAAAATCTGAAGGAAATGGGCGTCTCTGGAATGGTGCCCCTTCAAAGTTGCCACAATGGCACGTAGTCTGACTGGACTCAGTTGCACAAGACCCTTCTTGTGAAAGTACCAATCTCTGCGTGCCTTGGCACGATTTCTCCTCAGCGCCCTTCGAAAAGTCAAAGTAGAAGCCGTGGTGCACTGTCGATGAAGACAAGGAGGCAGTTACAGGAAAGTCGCAGCTGCAATTGCAATCCAAATCACACTGCTCGATGCCCTTTGCCCTGAACAAAATGAGGAAGAAGAGGACAAATGAGCTTGCCGAGCTCATACACCACGAAAGATCAAAACTGTCGCCAGAGGCCAAAAGGCAGCTAAGGCGGAAAATAAATCGAATTGAAATCAAATAAAAGGTAGCAAAAGAGGCCCAAATGTGAAGAGCAATACCAGTGGCCAAGCAAATGGCAGCAAAGGTAAGCCAGAGCGAAGACGGAGAGGCCAATGAGGGACAAGTCAACCTCAAATATGCCAGCCCGAGAATCGCAAAGTTCACAAGGATGTAGCGCTCAGCAGTGCCCGATCTGCTTCACGAAGATCTCGTGACCAGTGCCAGATCAGGTGATGCCTGTCGGTCACTCAGGCAGAGCACAGCGCAAAAGGCCCAGAACAATGGCCCGCGGGTCAAGTCGTCAAGGACCCGCTAAGGCTCAAGGATCCGCAGGCAGGAACGGCGTGGGGCACCCTGCTGGATCCAAACCTTCATCTAGCTATATACATATAATCATGTATATATATATAATTATATATATATTGTATGTGTGTATATATATATACACACATGTCATGTTTCTCTCTCTCTCTCTCTCTCACTCTCGCTTCTCTACTAGTGACTCTCTTTTATATAGACTTCTATCTCTAACCAGGACCATCCCATGGCCTTCTTCGCGCGGCTGGGGATCTTCCTGCCGCCCTTCATGGTAGCAGCCTTCACCATCTTCATCCGACCCTATCCGGAGAAGCCCCACTACCGGGCCATGGTGGAAGATATGGAGGTGCCCATGGGAGGTGGCCATCAAATGGATGGGTTTTGAAGGGAGAACTTAGAGGAGAATGTGACAAGATTTTTTTGTTTTGTTTTTTTAAAAGCCATCATTTAGAAGGGGTATCCTCTAAAACTCTCTTCCAACAGCTTCTTGGAAGCTGCAGGTGGAGCGATTAGTTCTAGTTACGTAGTTGCTTTCTGTGATGGCGAATTTTTCAATGCTGATAGACTGGGGGTCGCAGCTTGATCCACGCCCTCAAGCAGTAGGAAAGGATGTGAAGGAAGGTGAACTATGCAATCTTCATCTGGTAGAGTGTGGACTGGCAGTTGGATGAGGTTGGATGACATTTGTGATAGTTTCCTGCCAAGAAAGAGGTAAACCATGCGATTATTTAATATTATTTATGATTTTTCCATTGCCATGTTGGTTTATCACCCAGTGGCGCAGCCTCCTAAAACCTTGCCAAGAGACCCCCTGATTTGGATTCTTGCCCAAATCTGGGGTGAAGTGCTAAGATGGCCGAAACCAGATGAAACCAAGGGGTTGAACCCCAAGTTTTTCGCGCAGCGCGTCAGGACTACAGAAACCCGAGTCGGGTTCGACCAGCGACACAATGTGTGGTGAACGCCTCGGTCAAAATCGCCCTATGTTTCTAAAATATGGGCCATGGCAAAACCCTTGATTGCTAAAATCCCCCATCTGGGTTTGAAAGTCATTTTCAAATCACCCGGCGAGTTTTGATGGTTTGTCAAATTTTCCACAGATTTCTATGGGTATCCCATGCTATCCCCCATGCAGAGCGGCCACACCAGGTCCTCTTTGGCGCCCTGATCTCGTGCACTTCTTTGGCCTTCGCCTTACAGCTGCACGCGCCGCCGGTGCTGGCGACGCCGCAGAAGCGTCCGGTGCTGCGCGTGACGGAGTGGTTCCTGGGTTCAACTTGCACTGCCAACGGGATTTTTTTATATTTTTTTCAGGAAAAGATGGGGAAAAAGATGGGAAAAACCCATGAAACACACCCGCTTGCAGCTGCTTTAAACTTGTCACGTGTGAAAAATCCAATGCATTTCAACTAGGGAATTGATAGTGATCAATCAGGTCCGGACCATCAAGAACGGGATATTGACATTCATCCTGGGTAAATGACCAAGCCGATCCCAAACTCAGTCTTGCTGGTAGAGCGACACAAAATCACCAGGCAACTCCGAAATCACCACAGGGACGAGTTCAAAGTGGTTGGTTTCTCAAAGATGGATGGTCTCATACTATTACAGTAACCCCCGAAAAAATAGAAACATCATTTCTCACTTTAAGTGGGAATTTACCTTTGTTTTTACTTGGAGGTTGCTACAGGCAATGACATGCATTCCATATATCTTACAAGACTAACCTTATCCCAAATTGGTCCAAAGTGTCAAAATCGTTGCTTCCAAGACGTGTACAGTAGATGTCATTTTCCACTGGTTGGTCAATGGTTCATCAAGCTTGGCAATTTCGGAAGGCAATTGGAATGCTTGATTTTGACTGCATGCATCTGGTTTACCTCAGATTCATCCAAAAGTTTGTAACAATTACCCTTTTAGCATGGGATCAACAGCCCAGTCGAAGATTGCAAAGGTCAGGTAGAAGCCATGCTCTGCTTGTCTTTGATAGCTGGATTGAGGACTGTAGATCGATGGCCCCTGTCAGAACCTTAGATGTTTGATGATGTTTGCTGCTTGAAGGATGGCATTGTGTGGAGATCAGTACACCTTCAAGATCTGTTCGTCGATCGTATGTCAGTTATTTTTAGTCCATATCTGCCTGGTGATGCTAAGGTTTTTCCATCCCAAGGGGCTTACGGCAAGCGAGGCGCGATGGATCTAGTGGAATTTTGCGTCGAATCGCAATTGTGGATGCAAAACCCTTCGTGGTTTATGTTTTTTTTGGTCAAACTATCATTCCAAATCTATCCAGCATAGTGTGGTAAACCCAATGAAAAACCGAGCATTCGGGAATATTTCTTCTTTTCAGCCATAAACTATGTTGATGACTTGGGGATGGTTGGGCCAGCGTTGGGTTTAGCACGTTTATTTGGGGATTATCATCATCCATTATGGTCATCACCAAGCAGATTGGTGCAGGACGCCTTAATCGTCACCACGGATTTCGCCGTGGCCCGCTTCCAGCACGCCACCTAGACGTGGACCTCGCTGCGGAACTCACTGGAATGATGATTAGGATTGGGCTAGCCAGCCCAAACCAGCTGAACTTTCGTGTCAGTGAATGATTCGAATTTACCTGTATCACAACTCAGAAGCAGTGATTTTGATGTGGTCACTCTCCAGTAAACCAACATAGCTATGGAACATTGCCCATTTAGTTTTATGATTTTCCTATCAAATATTTGTAATGTCGATGACTATGTTCAACTGCCAGAGGGCACAAAATGTTGCAAACCTCTCTAGGTTTATCTGCCAGTTAAATGGGGCTAAACATCACCAGGGCAGAGTCTCCGCAGCGACTCGGCTCGAAGCTTCCCGTTGCTGGAGTAGAAAACATGGAAAGTGGTTGTCGTGGCACATCAGTTTCCGTCCCTTTACTTGTAACACAAGAAAGGATTACAGCCGGAAAATCCACAACATTTATGGTTTTGCAAGCAGCTTTGCGAACATTCATCTGAATCAATCAGCACGCTTTAATGGCTTTGCAACTTCAGTGTGTAAAACGATTCGTCACCAAGGAAAACAAAGTTCCAATGATGGAACCATTTCCTTCCTGCCATAGCCGTTGCCGCCATTCGCCATTTTTCGGGCTACGACGGTCGCATGGCTGGAGAGGCGTCCAATTCGTATCGCACGAAAGATGTGATGCGCCTCGCTGATTCGGTGCCTCAGAGGCATGGCCAAGGGGCCTAGCACCCTAAGGGGTGGATGGTGGTGATGGGATGAGAGAAAAAAGAGGTTTCATAGTGGTTCATATTGGTTCAGAATGGTTGATAATGGTTATTCATGGTTATGCTGATTAGTACGTAATGGTTTTTATTAGTTCTTAAAGGGTGTATCTATGGGATTATACAGTAACCCCCATAGGTTTGTTGGGATATACTGTATCCCCTACAACTATATGATGAAATATATCCACTTGATCAACTGCACCCTGAAGATGAGAGACTCATCTATCGAAGGAATCTGTAACGATATGATGGCTGACTATTGATACTGGAGCCAATGGGCCAGGGATGGTGATCATGTCCTTAGCAAATGGGGAGCGATTTAGAGCCCACCCATGAAGATCAATGGGTATATGGGATAATCATTTATCAGTCAGGAATATGTCAGGGAAACCAGTGAAAATCATGGGTTTGAATGGATCCAATATAGCTATCTCATGCGATTTTGATGGGGTTTGAACCAACCATTTTATGGGGATGTTAATCAGATACAATGGAGATATAAGCAACAATATGGGGATGTCTGCCTCTGTCTCATGATGGGTGCTTTACCCAACATACAGCCATTCTAATGAGGAACATGGTGATCATCAGTGGATGCAGCGGGTTTCCAAACTTTGAAATCGTCCGACATGTAGTGATGGGCTACATACAACTACCAGGCTATTTTATCTTTGCAGCGCAAAGATCCAAATCATTCCACATCTGTAGAGTTCTCTGCCAGTCAAATGGAGCTATGAATAAACCACTTACGACTGGGAGCAGGCTCGAAGTTTGTAGGTGGTCAAGTCGCTGAATACCACACAGACGGTTGCCAAAGTTTGGCTTTTCTCGAGGATATTCAGATTAACGGTTGAAGACATGGCCAACATCTGTGGGGATCAAGCTTTGACCCACGCCCTGGAAGTGATTTGCTGGCAAAATCATGAAATGTAGCCTCCGGTAATCAAACGTGGTTGGCTGAAAAATCCACCATTTAGTGATTTAGTGTGATGATTTTCCCAGCTATAAACCTCAAGTTGGTTCAGGGATGTCCCAGCATTTGGGGCCTTAAGGACAGGTTTCCACATCGTTTGCGGGGCTTCACGGCTTTGGACTCCAACGCAGTGGCTGCTTGACATTTATGTTGGAGATTTGACTAATCCAAGAGCTTTCCGCTCTCAAGGCCTGAAGATTTGATGATTACATCGCTCTAAATGTTTGAGACAAGAGTTGAAGCACTCTTGGAAAGTCCACTTTTGCGAAGGTACTTTCTGGTTCTTTCTTCTTTTGTTGCAAGTCGATTTGACCCAGGAACATCCGTTTGTGATTGACTAAGTCAGTCGGTGAGAGGCAACATCTAATGACACCCCATCATAGAACTAGCTTTGAGTCTGCATTTCCATGCTCGTACCTTGTCATAGAATATCACTAGTTCTCTCAATGGACAGATTTGTGCTGTTCCAAGTGACCATTCAAGGCAACAACCAGCCTAAAGATGCGGGTTGACACATGCCAGATGAAGGTCCTACAACGCATCGATGTCCTTTGCTCACCGGTTGGTTGATTACTGGAGGATTACCCCCTTATGTTTACACTATAGTTCTAGGCAGATGAATGTCAATGATAGCATTTTGAACCATGGCCACATTTTTGGTGAGTTCAATCCACCACTTTCTGCCGGTTGGTCTCGTCATTTTGCTAAAACCACCATTCTTGTGTTAAAACACCAATTTTGCTTGGTAAACACCAATTCCTTCAAGGTCACCTATGTTTGACCGGACAAGTTGCCACCATTTTTACGATCCATGTTTGATGCTTCAACATCCCATTTTCTTCATAGCCAACTCCCATTTCTTCATGGCTAGATTCTATGGTCTAACCTCCCATTTGTTGATACTTCACCAATGTTCACCACCATTTTTTCATGGTGAAACATCACATCTCTGATGATTAACTCCCATTTTTTTAATGGATATGATATCGGATAAACCTCTCATTTTCGGATGGTTAAGCCCTGAATTTTAACCTGGGCCCAGCCTGGCCCAGGTGAAGTTCCCCTGCGGCCTGGGCGTCGCAGTGCAGCACGGCCGCGGCAACCTGGCCGCGCTGTGGCCTCTGGGGGTGCCCCGCAGGCTGCCTACGAAGCGCGAGACGCGCGGAAAGCTGGTGCCGGTGCAGGTGGGGAAGGGCAACGAAAAGCAGAGATGAGCAGAGTACAGTAGGAAAAAAATGGAAAAACCATAGAAAAATGATGAAAACCTGGGATTTCCATGGAATATCCTACGGGGAGACATATAGGTTATAAAATGTTATAAATGGTTATAGGATCTCATCGGAATCTATGTGTGTATACATATATATATATATATATATCTCAATTGGTTAGCAGAACCACCAAGGGTCTCCTGACCCACTGCCTCCGGCCGCCTGGCCAACACTCGCGGATGCTTTTCACACCATCGCACGTGAAGGCAAGTGAACCACTGGACATCGGATGCTGTGGCAAATGACATTCCTTATATTCTATAAAGAAAAACTGGTCAAAAGGCTCTCCGGCCTTTGAGACATCATAGGCACTACAGATGGAATGTTCTGCACAGCATGGCACGGCTCGATTCTACTTTACACCCTTCACTTCAGGATACGAGCCATGTTGGTACCTGGGATCACTGGCAATTGGCTGCCATCGTCGGCCGTCTGGGCTTTGCGAACACATAGATAGAGGCTCAAGTCCAGCAAAAGACCTTTGGCGCCACGAACTTGCGTGATCACCCAATCCACATAGGATAGCTTCTCTTCATCTCGACTCATGAACAGCTCTTCATAGCTCGTTCCGTTGATGCCTTTCTTGGGGATGAACTTTCCAAACTGGATCACACTGCGACCCCACTCTTCCACGCTCTCCACACCACTTGGCAGAAAGATCGGCTGGCCATGCGGAGTCTTCCCAACAGGTTTGCACATCGGCTCACCCTCAGACTCAAGCTCAGCGGAAGGGGCATACATACGCTTGGGAAGGTCACTACACTGATCATCACTGCGGCGCTTGGAGGCATCGGACATTGCGCCATGGCCGTCCATGGATTCGATCACAGAGAAACTACCTGGAGTAGAGGGTTCTGTCACCTCAGCATGAACGGATGCTCTGGACAAAAGCTCATTGAGCAGCACACGTTCCTGAGAAGACAGTGGTTGACTCATTGGTCAGAATCAACCTTCAAGCAATTCGCTAGTTTGAACCTCGGTCTTGACTGGGGCATGCACATGTACATCAATTCACTGCACAAAGTTGACAAAACTGATTAGTGCTCACACTAATGTTCCCTGTGATTGGAATCGGATTCATGTCTTTTTGGTTTTCTTGTCCATTCTTCTCTGTCTCTCATCCGCTTGCAACTTTAGGACTGTTTCCTCAGGACTTATCTNGTGATTGGAATCGGATTCATGTCTTTTTGGTTTTCTTGTCCATTCTTCTCTGTCTCTCATCCGCTTGCAACTTTAGGACTGTTTCCTCAGGACTTATCTGATATCTTGCATTCCTGATGCAAGCCCTCAACAAATCAGTTGGATCACCTGCACTTTTCATCAAGGAGTCGGCAAGCATGCGGTTCGTCGGCACCCATCTCACTGACGCACACAAACGGCTGATGCTTTGACGCAAAATCACAATGTCAATCGAAGTCCGTCGGTCTTCCACCGATGTTNCGGTTCGTCGGCACCCATCTCACTGACGCACACAAACGGCTGATGCTTTGACGCAAAATCACAATGTCAATCGAAGTCCGTCGGTCTTCCACCGATGTTGGAGAAGAAACACTCACAAGATGGTCAAACAATGACTTACAGTCAGTAACAACAACTGGAGGACGAGTTTTGAGATGTTGAACATAATCACGAATATCACCAATACCATCAATAGCTTCAGCCAAAATGAGTGCAGTCCANGTCAGTAACAACAACTGGAGGACGAGTTTTGAGATGTTGAACATAATCACGAATATCACCAATACCATCAATAGCTTCAGCCAAAATGAGTGCAGTCCATTCTAGAGTTCCAGTTGCTGCAACCATAGCCTGGGCTTCGGCTGCCAGCGTAGAACCAACAGCACGAGACAACTTGAATGATCGCCACACTGCAGGGGTCCAAACAGATTCTTGTCCAGCATCAAGATCAGAGGTTGAAAAACCAACAATATACCCGCCCTGGGTATGTGGTCCAAAATTCGCAAAAGCCGCATCAGAATGAACGCAGAGTCTCAGATTGCTCACGGGAATCGCTTGAAAAGTAATTTCCATTTCTGAGAACTGTTTGGCTCTTCTTATGATGTTATTGGCTTCAAGCAAATGGTGCACTGTTGGTCCAGGGAAAGATTGTTGACTCAAACTGGTTTGGGCAGCTAAGTCAGGACGGCTCTGTGAGGATAGCCAACCTAGACTCCCGTTCACAGCTCTCAGCACACTCACCTCTTTGGGGGTCAGTTCTGAATGCCGGTCGGACTTACGGCTGTGAGGCAAATAGGCAGGTTTGAGAGCTTCAGCAAAACCTTTCTGAGACATGTGGATGACCTTGGTCTTGGGGTCTTGGCGATAGTGAGAACCACAGAACTCTCCTTCAGAGATGCGCCATTTTCTATATGGAAATCTGTTACGGAGATAGGCTAAGGCTTTCTCATACTTAGGTCCTATTCCACCTGTGGCTGTATCATCAACATGAGAACCCAAGACACCTGTAAGTCTTCCATTCTCTCGCATCCAGTACAAACAGTTGTCAAACTTGCTGCGCTCAAAGCCTGCTTTCAGTACCTCATCATCGAACANAAGTCTTCCATTCTCTCGCATCCAGTACAAACAGTTGTCAAACTTGCTGCGCTCAAAGCCTGCTTTCAGTACCTCATCATCGAACACCTTATACCAAGCTGCCGGTGCATCGTTTTGACCATAAACGTTTCCCAGAATCTCCAACAAACATTCGGGATCAACACCAGGAATGCCACCCGCAGGCAAATTGGCAAACAAGGGCCGATAGCATTCAGGAATGGGTCCGGCCTCCAAAAAGGCTCCTTTGACATCACCTAATTGCAAAAGCCATTGATGAGAGGCCATCAATTGGAACATGACTGTACGGCCCATCTGAGACAGTGTTGGTGATTGCAACTGTCCTGAGCGGGCTTTGTCAGAGAGGTCAGGGTCAAGGTGACCCTGTAGGCACCATCTGGCCTTCACACGCCAATGGTCAATATTGGCAGGATCTGGGATGCCGCCATTCTCAACAATT